>PISX010022023.1:0-32508 GCA_004024625.1 Mellivora capensis
ATCTTGCCATTCGCAATGATGTGGATGGAACTAGAGGGTATCATGCTTAGTGAAATAAGTCAATCAGAGAAAGACAACTATCATATGATATCCCTGATATGAGGAAGTGGAGAGGCAACATGGGGGGGTTGGGGGGGTAGGAAAAGAAGAAAAGAAACAAGATGGGATTGGGAGGGAGACAAACCATAAGTGACTCTTAATCTCACAAAACAAACTGAGGGTTGCTGGGGGGAGGGCGGTCGGGAAAGGGGGGTGGGGTAATGGACATTGGGGAGGGTATGAGCTATGGTTAGTGCTGTGAAGTGTGTAAACCTGGCGATTCACAGACATGTACCCCTGGGGATAAAAATACTTTATATGTTTATAAAAAATAAAAAAATATATAAAAAAAATACAGTGAGTTTCCTGTTAAAAAAACAATTTATGCCTATAAATAGTGTGTTTATCTTGGAAACATATCTAGCAGTTCCACCTTACAAATTTGCATTGTGGTTCATTTGCTTGAAAAGGATATTTTAAGTAAAATACTAAGTTCAATGCATCATATGAAATTTTTCTAGGAGAAGTTGGTGCTAAAGGCCTTTTATCACCATCCCAGAGCAGGTACAAGGTGATAAGTGAAAGCTGATCAGATTAGCATATAGGGCAATATTCAGTGAACTGCACATAGGTCTATAATATTGTAAGAAGACCCTTAATAAACCAAACAGAATATAGAAAATGGTAGTGTATAAATACATCTTCAAACAGCTATCCAAAGCCTTTCAGACTACTCAAATATAAAGTAAGTCCCCTCCCTAGTTTAGCAGTACATAAAGTTAACAAATCCTGGCTTTCCCATCCTCCTTCCTATTTTAATAGAATATAAAAACAAATAGTAACAGAAAGAAAGAAGAAAATCAAGATGCGGCAGCATCTAAAAGCTATACACATCAGCAGGACATCATAAGTAAAATAAATGAAAGACCAAACTCTCGTTTATCATTCAAGTATGTTTTATCCTCCTATTAAGACAGTATTCAAGGAAGTACCATTACAAATTAGGACTTATTTTTAAACTTTCTTGATTTTTTTCACTAAAAAGGTAGTATGTGCAATATTACTGATGATTAAATATGTACACTAACATTAATACAACCAAGACTACTGATAAATGTATTCTACATTTTTTTTGCTTTCTAGTATCTTTGGGAATTGCCTTTTTAGTATCAGTTTAAGAACCCACAAAACAAACACCTCATTACTTTTTAAATTCATCTATTTTTTTTTTTATAACCAAATATCTCCCACCTTGGTCACTAGACTTATTTCTAAATGACTTCTGATTGTTTCAAGAACAAAGATATTCTCATTCAAAAACTTTAAAAGTGAATATGTGCATGTCTTGGGGACTGTGCAGTATCTCTTACATATATCTCTTCCTTGTCATTCCCACAGACACTGCTCCAATTCTATCCCTCATTTCCCCTTCCCAGATCTCTTTCAGCTAAAGTCTCTCTAATGCTCAGTTATGCACAGTACTGTCAGGATCATCCTATCAAAGCACAGCTCTTATGTCTTTGTCCCCTTCCTCAAAAACTTTCAGTGGCTTCCAGGAAAGATTCTCCACTCTCCTGCTTTCTAACACTTACATAGTGCTTGCTATGTGTTGGGCGCTGTTCTAGGTGCATTACATACGGTATCTTATGTTTCATGTCAACCCAGGGAAGGAGATAAAAATATTATTCCCATTTTAAAGATGAGGAACTAAGACACAGAGTTCAAGTCACTTGTCAAAGGACAGTTAATAATGTGTCAGTACTGGGCGCCTGGGTGGCTCAGTGGGTTAAGCCGCTGCCTTTGGCTCAGGTCATGATCTCAGGGTCCTGGGATCGAGTCCCGCATCAGGCTCTCTGCTCAGCAGGGAGCCTGCTTCCCTCTCTCTCTCTCTGCCTGCCTCCCTGTCCACTGTGATCTCTCTCTAATAAATAAATAAAAATCTTTTTAAAAAAATAATGAGTCAGTACTGAGATTTATACCAGTACTGACTGGTATAGAACTCTCAAGCCAGAGTCCTATCTCCCTGTTTCTTTTCCCACTTTACTTATTATTCATCATTTGCTAATTAAACCAAGTGCATTTCTGCTTTTGGATTTTCATTTACAATTTTTCTTTTTCTTTTCTTTCTTTTTTTGCCTGCTATAACGTTCTCCCATATTTTCCTATCCATACCCATCAAGATCCATCTGAAATACGACCTCTTCCATGAAGCTTACCCAGATACCTCCTCTACGTCACAGTAGGCTTCTCTTGTAACTATTAAAACACTGTATTCTCTACTGTATTAGTTTGTACATACATTTCTAAATGTTGACTCTGGAGGAAGAAAACCATTTCTTATTTTTCACTGTCCCTCTTCAGCATTCAGGTAGAGTTGCAGGCAATTGCTATAATTGAAAATAAATGAACTACTAGCCAAAGCAATGTTGAAAAAGAACAAAGTCAGATACTCCCAGATACTACAAAGCTATAGTAATCAGAACAGTATGGTACTGGCACAAAAAGAGACACAAAGATAAGTGGAACAGAACAGAGAATCCATAAATAAACCCACATTTATAAGGCCACTTAATCTACAACAAAAGAGGCAAGAATATACAATGGCGATAAGATAATCTCTTCAATAGGGGCACTTGAGTGGCTCAGTGGGTTAAAGCCTCTGTCTTGGGTTCAGGTCATGATCCCCGGGTCCTGGGATCAAGCTCCGCATTGGGCTCTTTGCTTGGTGGGGAGCCTGCTTCCCCCTCTCTCTGCCTGCCTCTCCACCTACTTGTGATCTCTGTCAAATAAATAAATAAAATCTTTAAAAATAAATAAATTAAATTAAATTTTAAAAAAAGATAATCTCTTCAATAAATTCTGGGAAAACTGGACAGCTACATGCAAAATGATAAAACTGGACCACTTTCTTATACTATACAGAAAAATAAACTCAAGATGGATTAAAATCTAAATGTAATACCTGAAACCATTTTAAAGGAAAACATAGACAATAAACTCTTTATTAGTCTTAACAACATTTTTCTAGAAATGTCTCGGCAGACAAGGAAAACAAAAGCAAAAATAAACTATTGGGACTGCACCAGAATAAAAAAGCTTTTACACAGCAAAGGAAATCATCAACAATACAAAATACAGTCCACTGAATGGGAGAAACTTGAAAATTATATATTCAATAAGGGGTTAATGTCCAAAATACACAGAAAATTTATATGACTCAACACCAAAAAAACCCCCAATAAATAATCCAGTTAAAAAATGGGGAGAGGATCTAAATAGACATTTTTCCAAAGAAGATACACAGATGGCCATCAGATGTATGAAAAGATGCTCAATATCACTAATCATTAGGGAAATGAAAATCAAAACCACAATGAGGGGGGCACCTGGGTGGCTCAGTGGGTTAAGCCTCTGCCTTCGGCTCAGGTCATGATCTCAGGGTCGTGGGATCGAGCCCCTCATCGGGCTCTCTGCTCAGCAGGGAGCCTGCTTCCCCCCTCTCACTCTGCCTGCTTCTCTGCCTACTTGTGATCTCTCTCTCTCCGTCAAATAAATAAATAAAATCTTTAAAAACAAAACACACAATGAGGTATCAACTTATACCTGTAGAGTGGCTAAAATAAGAAGACAAGAAATAACAAATGTTGGTGAGGATGTGGATAAAAAGGAACCCTGTGTACTATTGGTGGGAACGTAAACTGTGCAACCATTTTGGAAAACAGTATGGAGTTTCCTCACAAAATTAAAAATGGAAATGGCATATGATTCAGTAATTCCACTTCTGGGTACTTAACCAAAGAAAACAAAAACACTGATTCAAAAAGCTTTATGCACCCTTATGTTTACTGTAGCATTATTTATAATAGACAAAAATATAAATATTGTCTATTTATAATAGACAATAGGAAAACAACCTAAGTATCCATCGATGGATAAATGGGTAAAAAAAAAAAAATGTGGTATATATGGGACGACTGGGTAGCTCAGTCGATTAAGTGGCTGACTCTTGGTTTTGGCTCACATCATGCTGTCAGAATCATGAGCTCAAGCTCCAGTCTGGGGTCCGAGCTTTGTGTTGAGTCTACTTGGGATTCTCTGCCTCTCCCTTCCCCCACTTGTGCTTTCACTATCTCTCTCTCTCTCTAAAATAAATAAAATCTTTAAATAGACAGATAAAGAAATAAAAAGATAAAAGAACATGTGGTAAATATACACAATGGAATATTATTCAGCCATAAAAAATGAGATATTGCCATTTGAGACAATATGGATACACCTAGTGGGTATTATGCTAAGTGAAATAAGTCAGACTGAGATAGAAATATACCATATTATTTCATTTATATGTGGAATCTGAAAAACAAAACAAGTGAACAAATAAACAAAAAGCAGAAATAAACCCATAAATACAGAGAGCAAACTTATCATTGTCAGAAAGGAGTGGGGGAGGGGTAGATGGGCAATAAAGGTAAAAGGGAATGGGAGTACAGGCTTCCAGTTACGGAATGAATAAATCAAAGGTACAGTATATACAGCATAGAGAATATAGTCTATGGTATTGTTGTAGCTCAGTATGGCAACAGATGGTAGCTATGCTTGCAGTATGCATAGCATAACATATAGACTGGTTACATCACTATGCTGTACACCCGAAACTAATGCAACATTGTGTGTCAACTATACTTCAACTAAAAAATAAAAGAAATGAACTACTGATGGGTAAAATCATGATATTTAAAAACATGTACTATAGCCATTCAGTAAATGTTAAGTGATATAAAAACATGAACATATTCAAAAGACTATACCAAAGGTTCTGAACTCTGAAAGCAATTCCAGAAGTGTTGTGGACATTGATACAATAAATACATAGCAACACAAAAGAATCACTTTTATTTATTTATTTATTTATCTTTTAAGGATTTTTATTTATTTATTTGACACAGAGAGAGAGAGAGAGATCACAAATAGGCAGAGAGGCAGGCAGAGAGAGGGTGAAGCAGGCTCCCTGCTGAGCAGAGAGCCCGATGTGGGACTTGATCCCAGGACCCTGAGATCATGACCTGAGCTGAAGACAGAGGCTTTAACCCACTGAGCCACCCAGGCGCCCAAAATATCACTTTTAAATTGACAACAGATTTTATGGACCCATTCAACCATTACTACTGATTAGGTACCCACTCCATGCCAAGCACAGAGTTATGGAAAAACAACAACAACAACTAACTTTCTAGTGTATTTTACACACACTCACAAAATCTACTTAGCCCCTTCATATTTTTTAGGGAAGCAAGATCTCTCTTTTTTTTTTTTTAAGATTTTATTTATTTATTTGTCAGAGAGAGAGAGAGAGAGTGAGCGAGCACAGGCAGACAAAGAGGCAGGCAGAGGCAGAGGGAGAAGCAGGCTTCCCACCGAGCAAGGAGCCCGATGTGGGACTCGATCCCAGGACACTGGGATCATGACCTGAGCTGAAGGCAGAGGCTTAACCCACTGAGCCACCCAGGTGTCCCGGAAGCAAGATCTCTTAAAGAGAAAATATAATAGAAAATTCTCCTGTGCTATAAGTCTCCAAAAGATATACCAACAGGGCACAGGTTCCCCTTCAGTTGGGATAATCAGGAGGAATCCAAAGAAAAGTTCTAAAGACAATGAGATTTAATTTATACACTCTTAAGGACTTGCAGGAAGAGAAATTTCATGCTTTATATATTTAACATGTAATAACTACTATGTATAGAATTTGTGGGAATTTGAGATTCCTGGGCAGAAGATGCTACAGTAGTAGTTTAAAGTTTGAACAAAGATGATAGCTTTGTCTGCCATCAAAAATGCAGCTTTACTCTATCTATTAAGGGATATGTTTGAAGCTATGCTATTTCCTAGATCTCTATATGATAATATCCTTAAAAGAGAACTCTAGATTTTTAAGAACTGCAGATTTTTCGTCTTTATTTCCACAGATGTCTGCTTCTATTTTGAGTGAATCTTCCTCTTATTCTTATGGAATAAACTCAACCAAAATGTTCCTTTTCCTTCAGTTTTTGTTTAATTAAATGATTTTCTGTATAATTATAAAGGCCAGGATTATACTATCAAATTTCTGTCAAAGTAACAATTTAAGGTTAATACTTGTCAATATTTAAATCTAAAACAATATAAAAATTCTGTAAGAATAAGGTAAATTTAAGCAGGCTATTTATTTCCTCTGCAATGTAAAAGAAAGTTTTGGCTGTCATTGATTATTACCATATACTATTCAGAGAGAAATAGTTTACAAGCTGTTGTAAATAGTTGTGCCACACCAAGATCCTTCTCTGATGAATTTATAAAGGCAGCAGCTATTACAAAACCCAGAAAGATAATATGACAACAGAGTAACATAGCACAAGCAAGGTACATGCTAGCAGATAATATTTATAGGTAAGATATTTTGGGATAGCAGAATCAGAAAATTGTAGGGGTCAAAAGGGATTCATTAGAATTTTCTCTTCCATTTGGGTGGGAACATACATACATATTTAATCTAGTTAAATTAAGAACGTTCTTTGTTTTTTAGCCTCTCTTAGAGTTGGAGATTCTACCATCCTCTTTGGTCATCCACATCAGGTTTATGTTACACTTAAGTCTATTTTTCTTCTTATGTCCTAAAGATAGAGAACTGACAACTATTCTTTCTACAGCAAGAGCCTTCCTGTACTTGAAGATAATATATAATCAGTCATCAGCCTTATTATCTCCAAAAATGAAATAAAAAATTTTTTTAAAGATGTCAGAGGATGTGATTTAACATTGACCCACACCTAACATTCAAAAACCTGAAGCCAATGAAGCAAGAGAAAAGGAATAATCAAGAATAAAGGGTTAGCAGGCCAGATTAAATAGGAAATAAAGGCTAAAAAGAGAGAATAAAGGAAACAGATTCATAATGGGCTTCAAAAATAAGATTTGCTTAATATATGCAAGGCACTGTGCATAGTACTTTATATATGTATTGCTAATGCCATCATCATCTTCATCCTATTAGCTAACACTTAATGTGTACTTTGCATCAGGTATCATTCTATATTCTTTTCATATATGGACTCGTGTAATCTTCATGACATCCTAAGGGCAGGATTATTCCCCTATTTCAGAAAAGGAACTAAAACATAGGTTTATAATACCTTCAAATTCTTGCTGCATTCTATAAGGGACATCAATGTCTCTAACAGATGATAAAACTTGAGTATCACAGATTAAATAACATAATCAAAATAGTTGTTAAATGACAGAGCTGGGATTTTGAACTCTCAATTGTCTGATCCCGAAGTTCTTTTTGACTTTGTGTTTTACTTGAGAGAAGAAAGAAAATTACAACAAAAGGTACAATAAGAGAACATATTACATGCCAGGCACTGTTCAAAGTGTTCAATATTAACATACTTAATCCTTAAAATAAACCTGTGAAAATAGGTACTATTATTATTCCCACTTCACAGGTGAGGAAACCAAGGCACATGATCCTAATTTATCTAGGTTCATTTAGTTGTTAACTGGGGAACTGGGACTCAAACTCATGAGTTCCAGTTCCAGGACTGTGCTCTTAACACAAAATTATGCTTCTCCTTGTAGTTAAAAAATATAATGGGAGCAAATGTTTCCAGCACTGATAAGAATAGTCTCACAGATAAATATACACTGGCAATACTCCAGAGCTAAGATTTATTGAGCAGTTACTAAACACTTCTGGTGGAACCTGGGATGTGCCACTCGAATCCTCCTTCAGGAATGAAGGATTTATTTTACCAGCTGATGGGAGACATGAAAGAAGATGGCCCTCACTTATCAGCTCTCAGTTGAAAAAACTCACCTGTGGGATTGGCTGAAGTCTTTGCTGGGAATGCACTGAAGCTCATTTTCCAGAGGTATTGATCTGAAGAGCACTCCCTAATAAAAAATGATAAACATTCTAAATGTTAATCTCCACCTTAGAGTCTGCCTTCCTAGTAATTCAACCTGCAGTGACATATTATATAATCTCATGTAACTCTCACCATCATATGAATTAGGTGCTAATATTCTTAAATAAATTTTATGGGGTGCCTGGGTGGCTCAGTGGGTAAGCCTCTGCCTTCGGCTCAGGTCATGATCTCGGGGTCCTGGGATGGAGCCCCACATCGGGCTCTCTGCTCAGCAGGGAACCTGTTTCCCCTCTCTCTGCTTGCCTCTCTGCCTGCTTGTGATCTCTCTTTGTCAAATAAATAAATGAAGTCTTTAAAAAAATACTCATTTTACAAATGAAGACACTAATGCTTAACTTGACCACAGAGCTTGGTCAAAGATGGAAACAGAATTTGAACTGAGACTAATTCTGGAGCCTACACTCAACATCTACATTTTGTATAGAAGGAAAAGCTTCAATAACTGAGACTTATCATTAGATCAACATGTATTTAATACTGAAGAGAAAGAGGCACTCTGAAAGACACTGAGATTTTGAGGGAAAAGAAACCCAACATTTTGTTTAAATCATAAGCAACAATCATGGAAGTTAGGGGAATGACTGGAAGTACAAACCAGGTGGCCTGAAAAGGAAGCCTGGTCAAGAAAATACCTGAACAATTTTTCCTCTATGCTTTCTACAATTTATTTCTTGAGAAGACAGAACTGAGGAAAAAGAAAAGTTCCCATTTGATATGGGAGAGGAAAATGTTCAATCAAAGATAAGCCCTTACACATTAAATTATCTTACATTCAAAGAGAAAAGGCTTCACCCTCCCATATGCAACATTTCCTATCTGATCCATCTGACCAGCATCTTTTTTCATAGAAGAGAAGCTGAAAACGTAAAATGCCAGCATATGGCCCTGACTTTAACGAAAAGTTAGAGGGTCTGATCTTTGTCCACAAGAATCCAAGAGACCCTGGACAGTATTAAATGAAGGGGTGGAAAGAAGGAACTCAGGTGGCATAAAGCCATAGCTTTTGCCTGAGTTATGCTATACAATCAAAGATGTTCTCCAATGTTGTAAATTTCCAAGTACTATTACCATCTTAATTTTCTCACATTTTCCAGTTGAGATTCAAGAGATAAATCCCTTGACTCAGGTGGAAATTTAAATTGTGGACTCCACTTTTAAAAATTATACCTTTTTTTCTTTCTGGGCATGCATAATTTCTTCTATTTCCAACAGAGGGAAGGGAAAAATTGCAACCAACCCCCCCCCCTCCAAATATTAAATTTATCCTCTCCGTGCTCACATGTTCTGGGTGCATCCTTAATTTCACTTAAAACCGAAAGTAAACCTAAAATATACCCAGAACATATGAGGGCCTGAAAAACCAAGTTCAGAGAAAATGGGATGCAGTTAGCAAAGATTACATGCATCAGTGCACTGTACTAAATTGAACACTTTTAAATGCCAGAGATTTTCTCTGCGAAACTGGGGGGTTTGAAAGAAAAATCAATAACGTTGGAAAAGAGAAATGCTCTTCACACATCTCTAATTAGTCATAGCAGAATCTGGTGGATTTCCATATTACAACTGGATCAAACTTGTGAAATTGGTTTTGATCCCAGACTCAATCAGTACATCTTCCAGGAGAAGTTCCACTCAAGACAATCAAAGGCTTTTCAACCTTGAATGATCCCCAAGATCACTCTTTGAGTTTGCATCCATCCTACATTACGTTCAGCGAGTGTCTAATGTTGCCTACAGCAAATCTCCCTGGAATTACCCAAGCTCCATTTATAAGAACAGGCAAAGGATCTTCAAACTGTTCAGCTTCAACTTTAGCTTGAGCCTTCAAAATCTATAATTGTAAGTAAAACCAGGCATGAAGAGACAAAGTTCTTCAGATCTTTTATTTTTTAATAAATCAAATAAATATTGGCCATATTGTTTATATTTAGAGCATGAACTCCTCTGTAAAGTCCTTGCTCAAGTCTAATAATGGATTAGGTAAAGGGTTTCTGTATTTTTCTGAATAATCAATACCAAAGCCTCTGATGCAAATTTATTTGAACCCCAGGGAACACATCCTTTGAAGTTCTGGGAAAATTTTAAATACAGTGTACAAATCAATAAGTGGACAAAAACATCTCTGTCAATGTGTTCATTTTTATTTGGAGAGGAAATATTTATTTTTAAATGTAATCCCTCTTTCATTCCATCTGTGAACCCTTTTCCCAAATTATTTATTCTACAAAAGAAACTCCTGACAGTCAGCTGAACAGAAAACATTCTTTTTTGGTCATCATTAGAAGTGGTGTAGATATCATCTCTCTGAAAAGGGGGACTTCTCAAGCCCAAAACACAGTCTTTTTCTTTCCACCCTTTGTAATGCTCTCATACTTTTCCTCTTATCCCATCATTTTGCATCTAGTTTTGGAGCCTCAATTAACCAGAATGGTTTGAGGGCATTTCTAGAAGGGATTCTATTGGCCTGGTTTGGTGGTATGTGCTGTTTTGAATAGGATGCATCTAGGAAATTAAAAATATATTTTTCATTACTGCCTATTTTCATAGTCCACTAAGCAAAAATACAAAGCAATTTTTTTTTCCTCTCCCCATTCTCCCTTTTTCCCTTCGTTCTCTTTTTTCCCCTGTGGAGTTCAAATTAAAGAAAGGTGAAAATTGAAGCTGTTGTAGGCAAGGCGATTGCAACATGCATATTTGATTTTTATGATGGATCTAAATTGCTGAATAAGGCCATGGAACAAAGGGAGACTGCAGCTTCCTGCCCATCACATGCAGCCACTGAATGCAGAACAAAAGCTTTGGCCATTAGGGGCTCAGCAGGGAGACACATTATATAAATGACTTTGTCTTTTCTGCCCCCTCCCCCCTACTGGGTGCACTGGACAGAGATGGGGGTGTGTGTGTGTGTTATGATTTGCCTGGGCAGGAGATAAGACATTCTGGGAGCAGCAGTAGGAATAGAAATGTATAGCACATTATGATCCAAAAAGGTCAGGCTTTACTCATTGGATCCGTGTGGCTCTCAATGCTGTAGTCAGAGCGCCACCTAAGACAACCACTCCCCTAAGAAACTTAGCATCTTTTCAGAGTAACCTATAGCTTTTCTTTTTACTGTTTTGTTTCTTTCATCAGGAGTGGTAAAGCATAAAGAAAAAACGTTGGAAAAATATGAAGGCCTAGTATTCCAAGCTAACTGCCAGACCTGCTTCAAAAACAAATTGACACATACATAGTTCACTGTGGCACTAGTTTTCTCAGATACTACTACTTTTAATTCCTCCTTCTAGACTCAAGACTTTTTTTTTAGGCAGGAAAAGAGAAATATATACCTATCATATAGTGGAGTGAACCTACTTTTAAGAGGTCCCCTGTGGAGGTGACTTGACTAGGTGCTACTGTTCTATCTGGCTTGAAACATCAGCAATTCTGCACAAACACACTCAGTAATCTTTGCATAGAGCTTGTTTTTAGAAGGACTTTAGTACGCTTCACAAAAGTGGATTATTTTACTACTTCTAATATCACTGAAAGAGGTTGAGGGTAAGAGAGCTTCTCTTTGCAGACTCTAACTTGAAGTACAAAATGGTTACATACATTGAAGGTGACACACTGAGTTGGGGGCCAGGCAAAGACTGAAACCCAGGTCACTGGATGCTCACTTTGGTTCTGCCACTATACATTTCACACAAATTGTATGAAGATGCTCTGACAATCCTCCAACTCTCTGATAAAATAGTCCCATTTTGGACCAAAATAAATCAAAGTCACTGTCACATGATGCAGAGTCACAACAGAGGGTTTTTAGAATGTCCCAAAGACAAACTCAACATATGAGTATATACATCCTTAAGTATCCTAAGGATGACTGGATTGTGTAAAGCCAGCTAAGTGAAACGCCATGACACAACTGCCATTTGTCACATACCATCATTACTTTGTCTTAAAATGGGCAATTCACTTAAAATAAGGTAGACTCTTATGACTTTTATGAAAGCTGAGAAGTCTTAAGGGACAAAGTATGCTGTCACCGTAGAGTAATTCAGTTCTGAACTACAGATGTCACCAAACTACCTTTTTACTAGTTCTTTCAGATCTCATTTTATGATGGTTAAATCCCTTTTTCGTGGGTGGGAAAAGGTCTCTCAATAAAGACTGCTTAATGTATTAAGGACAGTATTGAGCTTTATGTTTATCAATAGTTTTAAGCAACTGGGCTGAATAGAAGATTAAGAGAAATCCTTAATGGCTTGAGGTGGGTAGATGAGAATCAGAATGGATAGATAAGCAGACAGATGAGAATAGTGGAAATGAGACTGCTATATAGTCATTTAGTTCTTTATCCTTTTATTCAGGTGTCAAATATTCACTAAGGGCCTACTATAATTCCATGTACTACAGACTGACTGTTAGTAAGACACTGTCCCTTCCCTAAATAATAATCTTATATATGGCTGGGGGTTGTGAAAATATTAAATAATTACACAAATATCAACATAGCTTAGTGTATGACAAGAGACAAGAAGAGAAAATGGAGTGTTCTACAAGAACATTAACTCGGAGGAACTACGTCATCTCGAGGAAATCAGGGATGGCTTTAATGACCAAAAGACATTTAAGCTGAGGCAGGAAAGAAAAACATACATGTGCTCTAACCAACTACATTTCACCTTCTGAAATATGTCTTAAGGTATCAATTAAAAATGACAGGAAATTATGTGTATTTTTAAGTTCTTGTTACTTTGCTTAAAAGTAAAGCAAAACACCAATTTGGCTATATGCCTGAAGTAATTCAAGTTCAATTACTCCAGTATAAAAGCCAAAGGCCACAACCTATACCTGCACTGTTTAATATACCAAACACTAGCCACACATGGCAACCTCAATTTCAATTACTTAAAATTTATATTCCTTAGCTACAACAGCCACACTTCAAATGTTCAAAAGCCACCATATTGAACACTGAAGCTAAAGACTATTAAAATTAAAATTAAGTACAACTAAACATTCAGTTCCTCAATTATACTAGCCATATTTTGAGTGTTCAGTTTCAAGTGAGTAGTGGTTAACATAGTAAACAGCAGACAAGAACAAGAATTTCCATCATTGCAGAAAGTGCTACTGGAGAGCACTACAATACTATTTGGTACCGTGTTGCCTTCCCTAACCTCATTTTCCACTTTTCTCGCCTTGCTTATACCACTTTAGCCATGCTGGAATCTTTGCTGCAACTTGGTATGATCTTGCCCCAGGGCCTTTGCACACTTTGGTCCCTACCTTTTTCTCCAGCCCCACGTTGTATGAGAGTCTCCAGCTAGTTTCTCTAGCCTTAGCCATGCCAGCCTTATTTCTATCTCCCTCATCCTCAAGGTCTCTCTTGTCTCAGGGTTTTGCACATGTTATTACCTTTCCTTGTAAGGCTTCTCTTTCCCTACTTCAACTTTCCTTCAAATATCAGCTTACTTATTACTTCATCAGAAAAGCCTTTTCTGATCAGGTCAAATTCTCCTCGTACAAACTCACATTCTTTCTTTCACAGTGCTTATTACAGTAGCACATTTACATTAATTTATGTCATTTTTTATTCATAAAACTCTCTTCAGATTGACTGACAGCTCCATGAGGGCAAGGACCATATCTGTTTTTGAGAACCACTGTATTTGCAAAAGGAGTAGAATGCATGGAACAAAAGAGGACATAAACATAATAAATATTTATAATTATAAAAGAATGAATAAATGCTATGGAAAAAAAAAGTGGTCAGTTTAAAATATATACTTTGTACTGCTTCTTCAATGCATGCCAAGTACCCAAATTTCGAAATAAGATTAGACACAAAGAACAAAAGTGAATGACAGGGATTATAATAATATCAGAGGTAAGAAATACTTCTTTCAGTTAGATAAAAAGTACTGTTCCCCCAAAGGAGAATAGAATCATAGGTATAATTTGTATTCTTTTTTGCTTATCTGAATTGTCTAATATTTCTCCATTATTATGTATTGGTTATAGGAATATTATCTTTTATTGCACTATCAAAAATTATTCTGCTCCAGTGCAGCAGAAAACAAAATACATGGGAGGCACAGTAGTTAATAAGGTGTTGGTTTTTTTTTTTCTTTCCTGCCAGACAAACAAGTGTTGAATTCCTGTCTCCTGTCTTCTGCTGGTTCTATGACCTTGAGCATATTACCTCACCTCTCTGAACCTCACTTTCAAATGAGATAATAATATACACTATATGAGGTTGTTGGGAAGGTTCAATGAGATAATGAATATAAAACACTCAATAAATGGTAACTTAAAATCCACATGCCAAAATGACCATATTTAAAGTCTAGGTGTACGTAAACCTCAATAATTCTCTTGGTTCTTAATCATTCATTTGAAAGTCAAAGATCTTAGTTCACAGATTCCAAATCTGGCTTCTCATACGGGTTTCCTTCCAAGGTTATACTATCTTTCTTTTGAATGTGACTGCTCCACATATTCTAGAAATTGAAGTTGGTTCCAAGGAATTAAATTCATTCACTTATCCAACAAATATTTTTGTATGCCTTCTGTACATCACGCACAGCTGTCTTAGGGATAATATGGTTAGCCAAACATATACTAATACATCTCTTTCTATCTTAATAGCCTACATGATTCCTGAGCAAGCATCTAAGATAAAAACTCAGTTACCAACTGTCACATAAACTATTTGCATTAATCCAGTAAGAATATATTTGAATAAGTGATTTTTTAACAAGTGTTTTTTATAGATATGGGAAGAGTACTTTTATGAAGATATTATCTTAGCATTGTTTATACTACCGAATATTCAAATGGACAATAACAGTGTATTAGTTACATAAATGATAATAAATTCACATTATGGAATACTATGTAACTATTAAAAAATGCAGTGGTAGAAGCGTATTTACTGGTATAGAAAGACGTTTACAACATGTTGGTGAGTTTAAAACCAAAATTGTGTGCTTAGTAAGAATATATAAAAATTATACAGTATATGTTTATGCATGCAAAAAAGGCTTGAAGGACAACATTAAAATGTTATTTTCTCTATCAGTTGTTCACAAATGCGACTGAATATCAGAATCAACATGGCAATTTTTAAAAATACCGATGCAAGGACACAATTAGAAATTCTAAATTAAATAATCCTCCAAGGGGCCCAGGCATCAATATTTAAAGACCGCATCCTTGGTGATTCCAGTATGCACCTAGGATTGAGCAATATTTTTTCCTAAGTATTGGGACAATATTTTACTTTGGTATCTGTTTTTCTAAATTATATACATCAGCATCACATTTTATACAATAAAAAATTATGTCACAATGTAGAACCCTGTTAATATTATGTGTTGCCAAATGGTGAATTTGTATATATAGTAATGTTTCCCAACTTTTTAATTCCTGAATTTAGTTAGTTATGCCTTCTTCTTCTTCTTTTTTTTTTTTTAACAATGAGTCTTGCCTACGAATAAGTATCAATTTTCTTATTTCAAAGAAACAACTTTTGGCTTTGTTGATTTGTTGGATGTTTACTATTTCACTAATTTCTATTCCTATCTTTATTCTTTTCCTTCTAGTTTCTTTTCATTTCAATTTGTTTTTTCTTCCTTCCTCAGATGGATATGCACATCACTGAGTTTTCAGCTTTTCCTCTTTTCTAACATATGCATCTAAATCCAAAATTTTTCCTGTAAGCATGCTTTAGCTAAACACCTACAAGTTTTGATATGTAATATCTTCATTATTATTTGCTTAATTTTTTTCTATTTTTCCATTGTGAATTTTTTTTTACTTGAGGCATGAGATATTTAATGATGTATTTTTAAATTTACAAATATATGGGGCTTTTCTAATTATCTTTGTTATTCTTTTGTAATCTAATTCCATGGTGACCTGAGAAAACACTCTGTATGATTTCAACCCTTTGAAATGTGATAATTTCTTTATGCCTAGACTACAGCCAATTTTTTAAAAAAGATTTTATTTGACAGAGAGACACAGAGAGAGGGAACACAAGCAGGGGGAGCGGGAGAGTGAGAAGCAAGCTTCTCGCTGAGCAGAGAGCCCTTATGTGGGCCTAGATCCCAGGACCCTGGGATTATGACCTGAGATGAAGGGAGCTGCTTAACAACTGAGACACCCAGGTGCACAACAACCAAATTTTTAAAATGTTCTGTATGCACTCAACAGTAAAGGGTATCAAGTAGTTTTAATATGCATTCTCAAGTTTTACATACAAGATAAATAAATCAAGCTTGTTAATTGGGTTAAGTTTCCTTCTTTTAATATCTGTCTGCTTGATGTAAAAGTCATTGAGAATGGTGTGTTAAAATCTCCCATGATTATTAATTTTCATATTTCTCTTTTTTGCATTATAAATTTTTATTTTCTGTATTTTAGGGCTATGTTGTCAGATACATATATATTCAGGATTATTTTTGCTTACAGGTAAATTATTTTCTCAAGAAATATCACTATTTATCTCTAATATTTTTTAATGGCTTTATATGAGTAGAGCTTTCACCCCTTCATATTCTATGTTCCTTGCCATGTGACTGCTGTCCCTTCTTCTAGAGATAGAATACCTTCCTGAGCTTTGACTTCGGGTTAAGTCACATTACACATTTTTGCCGTGAGATAGTAGTAGCTATACTGCAAACAGAGTCTTGAAATCTGTTTGCTCAGCTAAACTTGCCCATGCTTCTGACATTATCATAAGAATGTGCCCCAACTACATTGGTAGGCCAAGGAAAAAGAGTAGCCCTGGACCTAAACTCCAGTTTGGAGCCTAAATCAGTTCATCCCATGATGCATGAAAAATAATAAATTATTTTGTTTGAAGCTACTGATCATTACTGCGGCAAAAGTGAACAGATATAGAAGAGGTAAGCTGAAAGCAGAATGCTCCAATAGCAAAAAATTAAAATATATAATAGTTTGGAACCAGGAAGCAGGTATTGAGGGAACTCTAATAGGAAGCTGGAAAAATGGCAAGGAAACAGAGGAGATCAGAAAAGTGATGATTCATATGTCAAATATTTGGTAAAAACGTGGCATGGAATCTAGCAAAAAATTATTTAATAAACTTATAGAACTAGGGGAATAGATTTTGAGGGAAAATGTTAAATGCACAAACTGCTTTATTTGGTAAGATTTTATGAGAAAGAGATGACTTCAGAAAAGAAGTGGTCCATTTGCAAGTAAAATTAAAGAGATTATAAATTGTCCAGATATTTTAGGACCGGAAAATAAAACTTTCTTATCTAATAAAAGCTCTAGTGGCTATTAAGAAACAGTCTCAGAGAAAATAACAAACCTAGGGCACTGAGTAAAGACCAAATGGAAGGATATGGCTATTAGACCTTTTATTAAGAACTCAGGAAGAATTAAGATGGTGTCTTGTATATCAACTCACAGAAGGAAAAAATAGGAGTTCTAGAAACATAAAAGGCATAGTCCCACAAAAGTGTGATATATCCCAAGTATCTGTAATTTAAGTGTAGATATAAGGTTTAAGTCCCAAAAAGAATCAGGGGTGTGGTTTTTGGCATACAGAGTTGATTAGAATCAAACATGAAATCCCTAGCAATTTTTAAGAGAGATCAATCAGTAGAAGCACTGCCAGTTTGGAACAAAAGAAATTGTGATATTCTGAAGTAAAAGGACCTCTGGATACCACTATACACCTACTAGCATGGCAAAAATCCCAAACAGTGGCAAAACTGAATGCTGATGAGGATATAGAGTAACAAGAATTCTCATACATTACGTAGCAATGCGAAATGATACAGGCACTTTGGAAGATAGTTTAGCAGGTTCCTGCAAAACTAAATATACTCTTACCATATGACCCAGCAACCAAATTCATTGGTATTTATTGAAAGGACTTACAAACTCATGTCCACACAAAAATCTGTAACATGGATATTTAGAGCAGCCTTATTAATAATTGGCAAAACTTTTTCAGTAGGTCAATGAATAAATAAACTTTGGTAATTCCTTACGATGGAATATTATTCAGTGCTAAAAAGAAATAAGCTATCGGGATGCCTGGGTGGCTCAACTGGTTAAGCAACTGCTGTGGGCTCAGGTCAGGATCCTAGGGTCCTGGGATTGAGTCCCACATCGGACTCCCTGCTCAGTGGGAGCCTGCTTCTCACTCTGCCTCTGCAGCAAACCCTACTTGTGTTCTCTCTCTCTCTCTCTCTCCCCTGTCAACAAATAAACAAATAAATAAAATATTTAAAAAAAAGAAAGAAGCTATCAAGCCATGAAAATACATGGAGGAGGCTTAAATGTATATTCCTAAGCAAAAGAAGCCAATCTGAAGAGGCTTCATATGTAGGTTATGATTTCAACTATATGATATACCAGTAAAGGTAAAATCATGGAGTCAGTAAAAAGATCCAAGGTTGCCAGGGGTTGGCAGAAGGGAGGGATGAATATGTGGAGCATAGAGGATTTATTAGGGCAATGAAAATACTCTGTGTGATACTATATGGATAAATAGTATGCATTTCTCGAATTTCATAAAATGTACATCAAGAGTGGATTCTAATGTAAACTATGGACTTTGGGTGATAATGTGTCAGGGCAGGTTCATCAGCTATAATAAATGTGCCACGCTGGTTGGGGGATTTTGATAATGGGGGAGATTATGAGGTTGATATGTAGACAAGGGGTATATGAGAAATCTTTGTACCTTCCTCTCAATCTTTCGTGAACCTAAAACTGCTCTAAAAAAAAAAGTCTCAGGGCACCTGAGTGGCTTAGTGGGTTAAGGCTCTGCCTTCAGCTCAGATCATGATCTCAGGGTCCTGGGATCAAGCCCCATCAGCCTCTCTGCTCAGGAGGGAGCCTGCTCCCCACCTCTCTCCCTCTGCCTGCCTCTCTGCCTACGTGTGATCTCTCCCTGTCAAAGAAACAAATAAAACCTTTTAAAAAGAAAGAAAGGAAGAAAAAAGAGAGAAAAAAAGAAAGAAAGTCTCTTAAAAAGGGGGGGGGGGCGCCTGGGTGTCTCAGTGGGTTAAAAGCCTCTGCCTTTGGCTCAGGTCATGATCTCAGGGTCCTGGGATCAAGCCCCATATCAGGGTCTCTGCTCGGCAGGGAGCCTGCTTCCTCCTTTCTCTGCCTGCCTCTCTGCCTACTTGTGATCTCTGTCTGTCAAATAAATAAACAAACAAACAAACAAACAAAAAAAGGACTTCTGGGGCAGAGGATTCTTCTGGGAAGACAGTAGAGTAGGAAACACTGACATATCAGAAATCTGTCTCCCCGCCTAGACAACAATTGTACCAAGAGAATCTGTATGATATAACTGTTTTGGAACTCTGGAGTCTATGTGAAGGCTTGTAGCATTGCAGGGGAAGTCTTGGACAGTAAACATGGATGATTTCCTCTAGCTCTTAATACAGCAGCAGCTCCCCATTCCCCCACTCCTTAGCCTCATGGTAAGCAGCTGTGTACATGTTCCTGAAGCAATCTGTATCCAGCCTGTGAGAGTGGGAAACCAGACCCTGTACTTTAAATATTGCTCTGGGCTCTGACTGATTGCTGCTCCTGACAGTGTAAGGAGAGATACAGAATCAGGCAGCCATTGCTGCAAGCCCCTCCACCTAAAGTGACTTCCAGGAGATTTACAGGCTTCACATGAGAAGGCACAGAATAGATCTAGAAAGACCTTAACTTTATATCTCATGCTGATCACCAGTATGCAATCAGGCTACAAAAATAAAAACAATAATACAACAATAACAACAAAAATAGCAAATGCTGGCAAAGAGGGAGAATATGATTTCCAGAGTTCCTACATTATAAGATTCCGTTTTGTCCAGTTTTCACATAAAAAATCACAAGGCATACAAGGAATCACCAAAGTATTGCCCATTCAAAGGAAAAAATTAGCAGAATATATCACATTAACAGAATGAAGGAAAAAAACCCCTGTATGACCATCTAATAACCAAAACAATTTAAAAAAAGAACAAAGTTGGGGGATTCATAATTTCGAACCATACTAAAGTCATAGTAATCAAAACAGTATGGTGCAGGCATAGAAATAGATATGCAAACAAACAGAATAAAAGCCCAGAAATAAACCCTTGCATATATGGTTGCTATGGACTGAGCTGTATGATCCCAAAATTCATATTTTAAAGCCCTAATTACCGATGTGACTGTGTTGGAGAGAATGCCTTTGAAGAGTAATTAGGGTTAAATTAAGTCATAAAGAAGGATCACTGATGTGTAGACCTAGCGCCCTTATAAAAAAAGAGATGCTAAAGTTCTCTCTCTCTGCCATGTGATGACACAGCAAAAAGCAGCCCTTTGCAAGCCAAAAAGAGAGCTCCTACCAGAATCCAACCATGCTAGCACCCTGATACTGGGTGCTCTCTGGCTTCTATCCTCTAGAAGAGTTATAAATTGATTTCTGTTGTTTAAGCCATATTTAAAACTTAACTCAAAATCGATCAAATACAGAAACATTAAAACTAAAACATAAAACTCTTAGAAGAAACATAGGACAAAAATGTTACAACAGTGGATTTGGCAAAGATTTCTTGGAAATGATGTTAAAGACACAGGCAATAAAAGTAAACAAACTGGACTTCATGACAATTAAAAATGTATGCATTAAAGGACACTATCAGTAGAGTAAAAATGCAACCTACAGAATAGGAGAAAATATTTGAAAATCACATATCTGATAATTAACATCAGAATATATAGTGTCCTCATATATTAAGTATTCTTATTGTGAAATCTATGTCTACCCATTGCCTATGGGCACCTGGATGGCTGCTCAGTCGTTAGTCATCTGCCTTCGGCTCAGGTCCTGATCCCAGGGTCCTGGGATCTAGCCGTGCGTCAAGCTCCTTGCTCGGCGGGAAGCCTGCTTTCCTTCTCACTCTCCCCCTGCATGTGTTCCTGCCCTCACTATCTCTCTCTGTCAAATAAATAAAAGGAATCTTTAAAAAAATTTTTTTAAAATACAAACAAAAATAAAAAAATGAAAACTCCACCATCTAAATCATCTGTGTAAGTCTCTTTGTACTGGGTGTTATTTCTCTTGATTTTTTAGAATACAGTTTTATCTTTTGTGCTGATTTTCTATTTTGATTGAATACCAATAAGTGTACATATAAAACTGCAGAGAAACAATTGATGGCCTAGGACAATCTTATCTTCCTCTATAAAAATTTCTGGGGGCGCCTGGGTGGCTCAGTGGGTTAAAGCCTCTGCCTTTGGCTCAGGTCATGATCCCAGGGTCCTGGGATTGAGCCCCGCATCTCCGGCTCTCTGCTCAGCAGGGAGCCTGCTTCCTCCTCTCTCTGACTGCCTCTCTGCCTACTTGTAATCTCTGTCTGCCAAATAAAATAAATAAAATCTTAAAAAAAAATTTTCTGGGAGTGGGTAAAGCTACTAGCAACTCTATCAGCTGTATAAGATCAAGATTTGAAATAACATTGGTTTTCAGTCTCTGGCTAGGCTGGTCTATTTCAGGTTCATTCTTCCTCTCAGATTTAATCAGGTATTAGTCCCCTCTTTGAGGGGACTCTAGTTTTCCCTCTAGACTTCATGATTCTGAGTATCTATCTCTACTCAGCTTCTCAGCCCTTTGGCCATCTTCAATGGAAATGGCAGATACTTGGATCTACAAGATATGGCAGACACTTCCAGGGGAAAAACACTTCTAAATGCCAGACTCATCCTCTTTAATGTCCTTCTAGTTGATCTAGTGTTAGTATCACAAGGCCTCAAACATATTTTTGTTTCTATTTCAAAAAATAGCTTTCCTAATTATTTTAGTAGGAGACATGGTTCAAATTACTTAGTTTGACATTATTACTAGAAGCTAAACTCCATACCCACTTACTTTTAAAGAGCATACTTAAATGCCAGAGTAAATTTCCACAAAAGGCCTGCAGATCATTTATGTAAGACTCATCTATAATGTTGGTTTAAAATGCAAATTCCTGGAGTGTCTGGGTGGCTCAGTAGGTTAAGTGTCTGCCTTCAAATCAGGACTTATCCTGAGATAGAGCCCCACTCATCCAGCTCCCTGCTCAGAGGAGAGTCTGCTTCTCCTTCTCCCTCTGTCCTGCTGCCCCCCACCTCATGCTATCTCTTTCAAATAAATAAAATCTTTAAAAATATATTTAAAATGCAAATTCCTGAATTCTCTCTCCAATCCAGCTGAGTCAGAATTGGCATTTTTAACCAGGATCCCAGTTCACTGAGTAACTGTATACAAAAATAAATAACTAGAGGGGCACCTGGGTGCTCAGTTAAGTCTCTGACTCTTGATTTCAGCTTGGGTCATGATCTTAGGGTCCAGAGATTGAGTCCCATGCGGGGCTCCACACTCAGTAGGGTGTCTGCTTCTTTCACTCTCCCTCTGCCTCTCCCCCTGCTCATGTTCTCTCTAAAATAAATTAGAAATAAAACAAATAACTGGAGAGATATTTTTATATAATGATAATTGACCACACAGCCATGAAGTTACTACTTTACAGAAAAGTTAATGGAAGTATTTGTCTTCTAAACAAAAAGTCCTAGTATATTTGCATTTTTAAAATGTAATTAGGTAGGTGCATCTTCATGGCTCAGTCAGTCAAAAGGCTGCCTTAGGCTCAGGTCATGATTTCGTGGGTCCTGGAATCCATGAATATAATTAGGTAAAAGGAAAAACAAGGGGTGCCTAGGTAGCTCAGTTGGTTAACGGTCTGCCTTCAGCTCAGGTCACAATGCTGGGGTCTCTGGGTCAAGCCCCACATCAGGCCCCCTGCTCAGCAGGGAGTCTCCTTTCCCATCTCTTGCTCCCCCTGCTTGTGCTTGCTTTTCTCTCAAATAAACAAAATCTTGAAAAAAAAAAAGGGGGAAAGACAAATATGAAGCAAACCTCTAGTTTCAAAGCGATCTTTTTCAAATGGATATATTGGCAATATATTGGCAATTTTGCACATAAAAAAATATATTAACTTCCTGATCTTTTATTTAAATATAATTGTTTTTTTTTCTTTTTGGTTAATATTTAAGTAATCTCTATACCAAATGTGGGGCTCAAACTCACAACCCTGAGATCAAGAGTTGCATGTTCTTCTGACTGAGCCAGCCAGGCACCCATGTAAACTGTTATTTTAAAACATTATTAGGAGATCAATATCTATACGCATAAAATATGAGATGGAAAGTACCAAATCCAGAAAATGTCATCTTACTAATAAGATGAAGATGTGTTATAATAGGAAATTTTCTAGTAAGAGAAACTATTTTATCTTTTTTGTACTAATTTGGAAGGTTTCTTTTTAGTGAATTGTTAGATCACAGAACAGTAAGATCAAGATAAATGGTAAGAGTAAACATTATAGAACACATTTAAAACTTAGCCTAATGAATCTTAGCTAAAATTTCTTAATGGTGAGTTAAAAATTTCATGTTTAGAAGGAAATGAGAAATAATTTTATTCTCCAACATACATAACCCCTAGTGGCATGTTAGATAGCTTATATTTATTCTTCAAATTTTAAATGTTCACGGCCCCTTTTCATTTTACAAAACCCAAATCTAGTTTCTGCTTAGCCAAATCATACATACTAACTTCCATTAAACTTGACTGAGATGTTAGTTTCTTAATCCTTTAATGCCTAAACATATAGTCTTATTAATTGCCCTTTATTAAGATCTTCAAAATGTAACACAATTTTCTTGGGTAGTCCTACTAGAAGGAACAGAATATATCATTGTATTCCTTTCATTTATATACTAGCTTTTATATGATTATTGCTTTGCCAGGTAGGACATTCTAATCAATTTATTTCCCTATTATTTGTTTCTCCATATTGCTTAGCCAACTTCATAAATATTCTGCACTGTCTTTGATCTTTTAACCTAATCTAACCATAGTGTTTCCCAGCATGTTATTCACCCTCTTAGATTCTTCACATCTGATAAAAAAAAAAGACCTTCAACTGTGCTGTCCAATCCTCATGGGATTTTGAGTCATTGACTTAGTCTGCCTCTTAAAACCAGTGGGTTTTTTAATTTCTTTTTCCTGTCGTATAACTGACTGTCTTAGTAAAACTTTCTGTGAAATATTTTACAAAACCCAAATCCAAACTGTATGTTACTAGGGAAAAACAAAGCCAAAAAGGCAAATCAACAAAGTTAAAAGAGAACCTACCCATTCAGGGATTTGGGGAGCATACTGACAGTCAATTCAAGTTATTCAAGCTAAGCATATTTTGTTTGGCATAAACTGTATGAATTGGCTTTTTGATTCTGAATTCTAAATATAATTGTATCATGCTCTGTTCTCTACCCCCAAAATATTACTCAAGTGCATAAATTAACCCTTAATAAGAAGCTTCTGGGAATCCACAGCAACCAGTTTGATAATGACAATGTAAGCTTAAAAAATATATATTTGTGTTGCTTAATTTAACACACATTTTAAATTATGTACATAATTTTCTTCTACTTTCTGATACTCCCATTCTTGTTCCAGTCCAATTTATCCTTCTTAACATTAAAGTCTGGGAATCTGTCCGTCAGCTCCTCTCACGCAAAGATTATATTACTCAACCATATCTGAAGGACTGTTTTCATCTAGATTTCCAGTAATAGGCTCTCCTTGTCCTCAGGAAAATAACCTACTACAATGTGGAGAGCTACAGTGTGGAGAACATTAATGAGTCATGATTGGTAATCTCTTCTAGTTATGGATAGTGTGAAGACACAGTGCCAAGGTGAAGGTAGGGGGTTCAAAAAATGAATTCATTAGTACTAAGTGAAAAAAAATATTTAATTTGGCAGAATTTCATGACTGAGGGGCAGTTAGTTTTAATGTATTTGGTTCATACTTCTTATGGAAATATTAAGAGAAAAATCTCATGGGAATAAGTTAAAATCAATAAAAGTAAAATGTTAGAAAAAACTTGTCACAATATTAGAAACCCATTCCTATAACAATAAAATCTCAGATGTTTTTCCTATTTTCTTTCTTAGGCTCAACAAAGAGCCCAAGACTTGAATTAAGGGCTCAGAAATTTTTTTCTCCTCTCTGTAAAACTGAGTAGATAAAAGGACATTGAGAGAAACAGGACTGACGATCCTTCCCCTACGATGTCACCTCAAACATAAAAAATCTAAACGGTAACTCACCAAATAATGTCTGAATAAAAAGAATCAAAACAAGTCTGCAAAAACACTTTAGGGAATTTAATTATACTTTTTGTTTGCTGCATATTTTTTCCTTTGTTCAGGGACTTGCAATAGAAAAGGAAGCTGTGCCCGGAGAAACAATTCCCAGAATGCACCATGATTTGTGCTGCATTTGAAGCCTCTGCTCATTAAGGACACCTATGAGTTTCTTCTTTGTTTTTTAAGAGAGCAGAATCCAGTAATAACTCAAATGCTCAGATCTCTCCCCAGACATCATTTTTCTAACAGTCCAAGAGGAGCTGAGTCAAGGTCAGAGGTCATAGGCTGTGCTCCCATTTGCCAGCTGGCAGTAAGCTCCAAGGACAGAGGGTGCAAGAAGCGTGACGATTCCTGAAGATGCTCATTCACAAAGCATTGAGAATATCCCCACGGATACCTCAGAAATACTCATTTTATGTCAGTTTGGTGGGTTGGAGAAAAGGGGGTCAATTTTCTGGGGTAGCTTTGCAGAGCTTCACATGCTATGATTCCATCTCACTGAAGCTGACTTTATTTTACACTAACACAATAAAGCCTAAGAGAGGATAAAAAGTTTCTATTATAAACATTATCTGCCCTGTGAGTCAGAACAGAGCAATACTGACTAAAAGGCAAACATCTGGAAACCTCAGTTCAGAGACAGTACTAGTGTGAACATTCTATCTAGAAAGATAAGAAAACTTCCAGACAGAGGGAAATCAGGATATTGAAATGTTGATCTACAGTAATTTGGTGTGAGTTCTTTCCTCAAACTTATTCCTCAATTTTTGTGCACTGGTCCCATACCACATTCAGAATTTGACTGTTTTTTCTTTTCCTAAATGGCTAAACTGAGATGCTGTGTGTAAGAAATGGAAAGTGACAAGATATGACCGAAGCATTGGAAATCAATCCAAACTAAATGTGCTTCTTAACTATAAGTGAACAGTTGAAAACAATCCTCTTTTATAGCCATGGAGATAAATACTCTGTTTTTATTAGGAAAAAATTGCTTTGGACTGAATAAAGTCATTTGATTAACAAGTCAAAGCAGATGGTTTATTGATGTTTCAGAAAGGAGTTTACAAGGTCTAGTGAAAAAAGAGACCTAACTCTGAATTAACAAATTACCCTGGTATATAGGACATTGACAGTTCACCGCTAATAGATTTATGGGCTACTGCTGGGTGTTTCATCCCTATTTGGTTGATTATGATAAAATATTGGGGTATGGGTAACCTATAGCCTTATTGCAATATACCATATTGACCTTTGAACTTTAGGACCTGACAGCAAAACTATGTATTAGATTTTTAATTTGTCTTAATCTAACAGGATCAACATCAGTGTTGTGTGGTTTATTTTGAAGAGGCCATTCGGTGTAACTAACACATGGCATACTGGCTTGGGACTTGCTAGAACTCAATAAATTAGCTCTCAGAGCTTATAAGAGTCACATGTTAAGATCCAAAAGGCACTGGTGAAATGGCATGTGGTTTGGGTAAAGAAAGTATCTGTAAGAAATCTCACTGTTCAACTCAGAAGGAAATATTTATTTTTTTTGTCTCTAGGGAAATTTCAGAATCTTTGTATTTGAGAATGGATCTTTTGATTTCAACAAACTTTTTATTTCTATAAGTTCTTTTTTAAAAATCTGCCTGGATATTTGATACTTCCTGTTCTCTTGTTTTCCATTTCTTTTATATCTTTAAAATATTTATAACAGTTATTTTACAGCCTTTCTCTGATAATGCTATTAGCGAAAACTCATGGGCATCAATACTGCTATCTTTTGTCTGTTAACTCTTTGGATAGATTGCTTTATTTCCTAATTTTGGGTTATAAGTTCATTTTTAACTCGGGTTATAATTGTAGGAATACTTGAATGAAGTCATGTCTCCCCAAAATTGTAGCTTTTGCTTCTTATAGGTGTGTATAGATCTTTCTAGACCAGATTTTTTTTTGTTTTTTGTTTGTTTTTTGTTTTTTTCGCAGCCCAGGATGATTTTTATTTCAACTTCTGAGTTTAGGAATTCCTGAACTGCATAAACAAGGTAAATTTGAACCCAAACAGGAATGGAGGCAGGCCTCTGGCTATGAATATGTAGAGGAAACTAGTTATTTCATTTCTCTCTGTTTCTCTGTCTGTCTCCTTCTCTCTCTTTATCCCCTAGCCCCTTAATCTAAAGCCCAGGGCTAATTAGACAAGTTTTCTTGAGTTCTTACTATCCCATTGGGAAGATTTTTTTTTTTTTTTTTTAGTTCTGCCCTTTCACCTCGGATGTAGTTTTTGGAGGACTTGGAATCTCACTTACAAACCTACAATTCTGTGCCTTTCACAGCTTTAACATGGCAGTTAAAACCACCAGCCCTTGGGTACTGAGACCAGCAAATTCCTACAGGCAGCTACAGCTATTAACTCACACCCAATTTATCATCTTAATTTTAGGCTACTGGAAAATAATTTTCCCTACTTTTCTGTTACCTCAGGCATAAATTCAAAAAGATTTTTGAAATAGCTTATCCTGAAATATTTGATAGCAATTTTCAGGTTCACAAATCCACCAAACTGTTAGGACTCGTAGTCAGAATCCTGTTTTAGAAATGTCCCTTTTCATGTATATGAATTAAGTACAAGCAGGAAGGAAACTTAAGGCTCAAAATTTATCCTACCAGCTTTGTAACACATTTCATGAATGACTTGATTTATTGCAGTAGCATATGTATCTCATAATTGCTTATTTCTTCTATTTGGTCTATTTTCTGTATTTTGGATGTGGGGTTCAATACTTAGGGACAGAATAAGGAATGGCACACTAATAGTTCTTTAAAAAACTCCCATGTTTCAAATACAAGGACTGCTTTAAATGGCCAGTTTAATGTAAATTATCAAATCATCAAACTTTCATGATAGTTTTAGTAAACATTTAGCCTGACATGGTATTTTCAAAGGGATTTTACATGGATCATTCCAAATACTGGAAACCACTGTATTTAAAAAGCTCACAAAAACATTTCAGAAATCTGCAGGTCTTTAAACATTTCTGCTTTTCCACAGGAGGAATCACCAACCAATGAATACAACTAATGCTTTACTCTTCTGTGACTCCTACACTCCCTGTTGCCATCAAACTGTATGCAATAGTCTTCAGCCTAACATATATTGTCACTACAAATAGATTAACTGAAATATAATGGAAAAGAAGTGATAAAAGTTTGAAAATTAAAAATAAATTTTTTAAAAAGTTTGAAAATTATAGTTTTGATAGGCATGTATACTTCTTCCAGATAAAGGAAATATTAAAATGGGGATGAGAAAAGGGACGCCTGGGTGGCTCAGTTGGTTAAGCGGCTGCCTTCGGCTCAGGTCATGATCCCAGCGTCCTGGGATCGAGTCCCACATCGGGCTCCTTGCTCAGCAGGGAGCCTGCTTCTCCCTCTGCCTCTGCCTGCCACTCTGCCTGTGCTCGCTCGCTCTCTCTCCCTCTCTCTCTGACAAATAAATAAATAAATTTAAAAAAAAATGGGGATGAGAAAGAAGCCAACAATGAAGAAAGAAAAAAAAAATCATGAAATAATACATTTGTTACAGGTTTTTTTCAAAGAAGTCACAGACACCTTTTAGAAAGTATGTTCATCTTAAAGAATGTTATTTAATATAAAATACTTAAATTACTTTTACTCTGTGCTTTTAGGATAGTACTTACTACAAAGATGAGAGAGAAATCATTTAATGGTTAAATAATTCAAGGGCTCTATAAAAACTATTTTTGAGGTACAGGCAATAAAGTTATTGTTGTCTTTTCCACATGTTGAATGGAGACTGTTTCAATGACATTTTTCTCATCTCTTTTTTCAATCCTAAAATTTTGATTTGAGCATTCTATGGATGGAGAAAAAAAATCCATTTAACAAAAATGTTACTTCAATTTTAATTTTATAAATATAGGAGCAATATTATTGAATTCAATGGAAACAGTGGTACATAGATACTTCTGTTCTATCTAATTATCCCAAAGGATGTTTACTTAGTAACTCAGCTTGTTATTTGGATATGGGGTTCTTACTCAACTTTGACACTTAGATTCATTATCTAATGATTTCTGCTTTTGGTTCAGTCTCTCTCCTTCAAAATACACACCCACACATGCATACACACTCTCTGCATATTTTATACTGAAGCTAACACTCAATTCTGCCATTCTGTAAATTTCTTGTTTTCTGCTCAGCACCCCACCAAAAAAAAAGATTAAGAGTAAGAGAAAGGCCATTTAAAGAACATGTGTAAGATATTGTAATGCTTTATTCTGAAGCTAGAGGAAGCAATGGAACAGAAGAATAGTTCTGCCTTTTGAAAATTATACTATACACTATTAATTCTGATACAAGAATAAAAACTCAGTCCTAGATTTGGTAAGTTGTGTAAAAGAAAATGAATTGGATGGATTTTCCACAGAAAATTAAGAGAAAAGGGCAGAGTTATTCTGAATTACTGGAAGGGAAAAATATGTGAAATCAGAGAATATGTCTTTATTTGCACCAAATTTTAGCTTTGCAAAGGTGCCAAACAATATTTGCATCTGAGGACGGCATGGTGATGAACAGAACATGAAAGCATCTTTTACTGCCTCTGCCACTTTTTATTTAGTGACTAGTGGACAGCTGGATACAAAAATTCTTATGATTTGTTCTGCAGCCCCTTTTCTACCCACTTTACTATAATAGGATCTGCAGAAATAATTTGAAAGGCTGTAAAATAATTTAGTGTTTTCACTAAGCCTTCTTTCCTCCACCCCCTTCACACCTTCCACCAGCACTAAGTACCCTCCAAGTGAACTAATCGTACTGTAAAATATTACTTCTGGTTTTATTCTTATCTATCTACTGCCCTCAGTTTTAATTACATGGCTTCAGATTAACTGTAGTGGAAATTACTACTCTTGATTTTTTTCTTCTCTTCAGACTTCACTTTCTATCATTTACTTTTTTAAAAGCTATTTTCTTTCTTTCTGTCACTTCCCCATGCCCTGCTTCCCCTCTCTCTCTTTGTCTATGAGAGTGGTATTATATAAAAATACAATTCTAAAACTCAAGTTTTCATTCTCTCAAAATTTTGTTCAAGAATCCTTACTCTTTGGAAAAATAAGCCCCAATTATCAATATACATTTAAATACCTGGGTAAAGGGGTGCCTGGGTGGCTCAGTGGGTTAAAGCCTCTGCCTTCAGCTCAGGTCATGATCCCAGGGTCCTGGGATCCAGCCCCACATCGGGCTCTCTGCTCAGCAGGGAGCCTGCTTCCTCCTCTCTCTCTCTGCCTGCCTTTCTGCCTACTTATAGTCTCTGTCTGTCAAATAAATAAATTTTTAAAAATCTTAAAAAAAATATCTGGGTAAATACACTTTTTGTGTAAATGGAAACTTTTATTCTATACTTGAAAATTACAGACCTGAAAGTGAACCCATATAGTAAGAACAAACATGATTTATTAAATGATATAGCCCACCCAAGGTAAACCATTAGGTAAGAGGATATTTGAATATCTAGGAAGCTGGACATATTTCTGGGTGACTCTGAAGCAGAATTTGCTGTGGTTCAAGGACAGAATCTTACTGACAATGTGATAACAAGTCTAGAGAATTAGCTTAAAACAATAGAGAGATAAAAACCTAAGCATTTTTGCTTCGGTGAAACCACCTCTAATGAGATCATAGACATGTTTCACTAAAGTAGTAAAGCATTTTGAAATGTGTCTGTCTTTCAGATCTGAACTGATTTTCATGGCTAGAGTTTAACCATCCCTTTCTCCTTTTAAGTAATCTTTGAGAGTTAAGATATGGTTATAGAGGAATATAAAATGGGCCTCCAAGTCAAAGCAACCCTGTTTTAAAAGCAGGAGTTCTGATAAAAAAGCACAGGCAGGGAGAAGGGGCAAGATGGCGGAGAAGTAGCAGCTGAGACGACATCAGGGAGCAGAAGATCAGCTAGATAGCTTATCAAACCATTGTGAACACCTACAAATCCAACGGGAGATCGAAGAGAGGAAGAACAGCAATTCTGGAAACAGATAATTGGCCACTTTCTGAAAGGTAGGACCGGCGGAGAAGTGAATCGAAAGCGACGGGAGGATAGACCACGGGGGAGGGGCCGGCTCCCGGCAAGCGGCGGAGCCACGGAGCACTAAATCGGGACTTTTAAAAATCTGCTCCATGGAGGGACATCGCTCCAGAGGCTAAACCGGGGTGAAGCCCACGCGGGGTCAGCGTGGCCCCAGGTCCCGCAGGGTCACAGAAGGACCGGGGGTGCCTGAGTGGCGCAGAGCTAGCAGGTATCGGAGCGGGAAGCCGGCTACAGAGACAGAGCCGAGGAGTGAGCTCTCAGCTCGGGGTTACCTTGAACCGGTCGCAGGCTGGGTGAGCTCGGAGCGCGGCCGGAGGCGAGGAAGACGTGAGTGGGCCGGGGCTTTTCTCTGAGGAGTGGAGCCCCGAATCTCAGCTCTTCCGGCCGGAGACTAGGAGGCCGCCATTTTCATTCCCGTCCTCCGGACTCTACGGAAAGCGCTCAGGGAACAAAAGCTCCCGAAAGTGAAACCGAGCGGATTACTTAGCCCGGCCCCTGGGAAGGGCAGTGCAGCTCTGCCTCGGGCAAAGACACTTGAGAATCACTACAACAGGCCCCTCCCCCAGAAGATCAAAAGAAATCCAGCCAAAACCAAGTTCACTTAACAAGGAGAGCAGCGGAACTCCAGAGGAGGAGAAAGCAATGCGCAGAATTCATGGCTTTCTCCCCATGATTCTTTAGACTTGCAGTTAATTCAATTTTTTCTTTAAAGGGCATTTTCCTAGGGTTTTTGCCACCCTTTTAGTATTTTATTTGCTCCTTCATATAATCTTATCTGGAAAAAATGACAAGGCGGAAAAACTCACCACAAAAAAAAGAACAAGAGACAGTACCAAAGGCTAGGGACCTAATCAGTACAGACATTGGGAATATGTCAGATCTAGAGTTCAGAATGACAATTCTCAGGGTTCTAGCCGGGCTTGAAAAAGGCATAGAAGATATTAGAGAAACCCTCTCTGGAGATATAAAAGCCCTTTCTGGAGAAATAAAAAAACTAAAATCTAACCAAGTTGAAATAAAAAAAGCTATTAGTGAGGTGCAATAAAAAATGGAGGCTCTTACTGCTAGGATAAACGAGGCAGAAGAAAGAATTAGTGATATAGAAGACCAAATGACAGAGAATAAAGAAGCTGAGCAAAAGAGGGACAAACAGCTACTGGACCACGAGGGGAGAATTCGAGAGATAAGTGA
>PISX010022024.1:0-32505 GCA_004024625.1 Mellivora capensis
ACTAATCTTCGATAAAGCAGGAAAGAATGTCCAATGGAAAAAAGACAGCCTCTTCAATAAATGGTGTTGGGAAAATTGGACAGCCACTTGCAGAAAAATGAAATTGGACCATTTCCTTACACCACACACGGAAATAGATTCAAAATGGATGAAGGACCTCAATGTGAGAAAGGAATCCATCAAAATCCTTGAGGAGAACACAGGCAGCAACCTCTTCGACCTCAGCCGCAGCAACATCTTCCTAGGAACATCACCAAAGGCAATGGAAGCAAGGGCAAAAATGAACTATTGGGATTTCATCAAGATCAAAAGCTTTTGCACAGCAAGGAAACAGTCAACAAAACCAAAAGACAACTGACAGAATGGGAGAAGATATTTGCAAACGACATATCAGATAAAGGGCTAGTATCCAAAATCTATAAAGAACTTCTCAAACTCAACACCTGAAGAACAAATAATCCAATCAAGAAATGGACAGAGGACATGAACAGACATTTCTGCAAAGAAGACATCCAGACGGCCAACAGACACATGAAAAAGTGCTCCACATCGTTCGGCATCAGGGAAATATAAATTAAAACCACAATGAGATATCACCTCACACCAGTCAGAATGGCTAAAATTAACAAGTCAGGAAATGACAGATGCTGGCGAGGATGAGGAGAAAGGGGAACCCTCCTACACTGTTGGTGGGAATGCAAGCTGGTGTAACCGCTCTGGAAAACAGCGTGGAGGTTCCTCAAATAGTTGAAAATAGAAATAATTTATATTTATTGAGATTAGATTTAGAAATACCCTAGGAAAGTTTAAAATTACTTATAGAGAGTTACTTCTGGTTATGACATAAAAGGATTTTTAAGATATTTAATTCCATGAAAACACTTTAAAAATGTGGATAAGAAACTTATTAAAGAGCACTGTTTACAAGGAAGCACAGATGAACTGAATTCAGAACATCATGTATGAACAGAGAGTGGTAATAATTTCATGGGGCCAAATACATGGTGTCAGCATAAGCAGGCACATGATATAGGCCTGTTGAAAAATCACCTAAATGGGGGGAGTTCTGCTGAGGTATTAGTAAAGATGGAAGAGTCAAATGTACTATAATAGAGTCTAGACACTTCAAAAATGCAAGATTAATTTATTCAACCTGACAATTGTTCTTGCTCCAGCAGGAATAGAGAAAATCATTCAAAGTTAAATGTTATTTATCAAAATAATTAAGGAAATTGATAAGTTTTTAAAGTACTTTTCCTAAAAAAGAAGGAGGGGGTGCCTGGGTGGCCCAGTTAGTTAAGTGTAAGACTCTTGGTTTCAGCTCAGATCATGATCTCAGGGTCATATGATCAAGCCTAGTGTTAGGCTCCACACTCAGCGCAGTGTGCTTGAGATTCTTTCTCTTCCTTTTCCCCTCCCCCCAAAATCTCTCTCTCATTCTCTCTCTCAAATAAATACAGCATTAAAAAAAGAAGAAAAACATGAATATTGGGATTTATAGAGGGATATTACCGCCTGTCCACAGGCTTTAAAAGATATTAAGAGAATAATTTGAACAACTACACACTGACAAAATAAACGAATGTAAGGGACACATACTTTAAAAAAGTTTAACTTACAAAACTGATACAGGATGAGGTAGACAACTTCACAAGCCCTATATGTGTTAAATAAATTCAAAGTAAATTTCCTAAAAAGATAAAGACATATTCTGGCCCCAAAGCTTCTATGGTAAATGTTACCAAACATTTAATAAAAAATGAAATCAGTTGTTCATAACTATTTTATAAAAATGGTAGGTAAAAAAACATCCCAATATGTTTCATGACTGACTATAACCTAACATCATATTCTGTTAAGAGCATTATAAAAAATCAAGATTTACCAAAGAATATCACACACTTAGATGCCAGAATCCTTAAGAAATTATTAAATTAATTCCTGAAGTACTAAAAATAGAAAAATACCATATGATCAAAATGGATTTATGTTTGCAGAAATGCAAAAGTGATTCCATATTTCAAAATCAAACCATGTATTTCTTCAGATTAATAGAACATATTGAAGAAAATCTTTTTATCTCAATGCAGAAAAATTATTTTACAAATAATTATCTGTTCATGATAAAACTTTTTAGCATATTAGGAACAAAGGGGAAATTTCTTAAGCCAAGAATGGGCATCTAGAGAAAACTTTAGTTATCAGGTTTGGTAAAATATAAATTGATTTCCTCCTAAGGTTAGGAAAATGTCAAAGAAATATTCTCCTACAACTTCTTTACAGTATTGACCAGTGATCCCAATCAGGGCAATAAGGCAAGAAAAATGAATAGCATAAATAACTGAAAGAGAAATCTACATTGTTATTAATATAAGACATAATTGTTAAGTAAAAATACAAAGAAATCTACCTCAAATCTATTAGATCTTAAGAAGTGAGATTACCAATGGCACATACAAAAAAATTACGTGAAAATCAAATGCATTTCTATTTATAAACAAGAAGTATATAAATTGAAAAAAAAGCTTCTGACTATAATAGTAAGAAAACATATAATGAGAAATATAAAATATGTGCAGAATCTGTTTATTTCAAAAGACAAAATATTAGAGACAAAAATTAACAATGATTTAAATAGGTAAATAATGATCATAGTTGTTATATTCAGTATTGAAGAAAGGTCTATTTTTTTCACAAATTGATCTATAGAACCAATGCAATTCAAGTTAAAAATCCCATGTTTTTTAAAGAAATTCATAAATTAAGAATGAGACTCGTAGTGTTATAAAATCCATGGATTTGTCAAAATAATCTTGGTAAAGAAGAATAAACAAGAGGCTCACAAAACCACATTGTAAGTCTTATTATACAACTACAGTAATTAAAATAATGCATTTGTATAAGCTGAGATAGTAGTTTTGGAAGAGAGGACAGAATTAAGCACACATATATGCACTAAAATTATTTATTTGAAAGAGTGTGAGCCTGGGGGAGAAGCAGAGGGATAGGGAGAAGCACACAGGGAGCCCAGTATGGGGCTTGATGGCAGGACCCTGAGATCATGACCTGCGCCGAAGACAGATGCTTAATGACTGAGCCACACAGGCACCCCAGTAAAATTATTTTTGACAGTGGTGCAAATGAAAGCAAAGGGGATAGACATTCATAAAGATTGGTAAAACAAGATAAATCCATATAAGAAAAAAGGGGGAAAAAACCAACCCTTGAGCTATACTCACACCATATGCAAGCTGACAAGATGGATTGTAGATCTAAATGTGAAAGTGAGAGCTATAAACAGAAACATAGAAAGAAACATAGAAAGTATTGATAACTTGGAGTAAGAAAAGATTTTTTTAGACAGATCTCTGAACACTAAGCATATAAGAAAGGAAAACTGATTGATATCATCAAAATAAAAAATCTTTGTTTATCAAAATGCTAGGCCAGTCTCACATTTGGAGAAAATTGTAATGATACATATATCTGACAAAGATCTTATTCTGGAATAGATAAAATAGCTCCTATACCCAATTTTTTTAGTGGACAAAAAGTTTGGAGACATTTCACCAAAAAAGGCATATGATTGACCCAAAGGGATGTAAAAAGATGCCCAACATCACTAGTCATTAGTGAGTTGTTTTTAAACCAGAATGAAATATTTTTAGAAACCTACTAGCTTTATTAAAATTTAAAGGAGTAAACTACATGTTAAAGATATCTGACAACTGGTACTCTTATACATTACTGGTGCAAAATTCATTGGCGGTTTCATAAAAGTTCAACACATGGCCAGCATATGGCCCAGTAACTTCATGTCTTAAAGAATATCTATAGGACTATCAATCAAATATTGATTTCACCTTGGGTAGGATGGTGATTCAGTATGAAGGCATATAAAGGTGATCATTGGAGTTTTGTCACACAAGTGTATATATACTTGTCAATAATCATCAACATTCATCCAATGTTCAAGTACGTATGTATTTCTATTTTGGGGAACTATAAGTATAAAATATAGTTGTTGGCCTTTCTTTTTCATTTAATAGTCAACCAATACTTTTCTTTAATTTTTTTTTTACTTAATTTTACTTAATTTTACTTAATTAATTTACTTTAATTTTGTTTGCTGCTTTTACCTGTTTCCCCAAAGTAGAAATACATACTTATTTGAATAACATAAATATATATGATAAGATATATAATGTCTACAGAATTCCACTTCTATTAACTACAATTTCTTGGAAGTGAAATTAATAAGTCAGAGTTATAAGCATTTTAAAATCTACTCATAGATGTCCTCAAATGTCTTGCAAATTCAGAATTGCAAATGTTCATGACATTTATATTTGCTCTACTCACTCCCTAGAACTTTTCCTAGCTGTCCACATGGCAAGCTTCTTCATTGCCTTCTCTCCATCCCCCTTCTCCTGCTTTATTTTCTTCACAGCACCAGCCTTTGTGTGTGTGTGTTTTTTGTGTGTGTGTGTGTGTGTGTGTGTGATAGAGAGATAGAGAGAGTGAGAGAGAATGTATATTCTCCACTGCTAAAATACAAGGCCTTCAAGATCAGAGATTTTTCTCATGGGTAGCTCTCACTTCTGGGACAATAAGCAACACATAACTAGTGAATAAATGAAGGAATTGTTAGTAAGTCCATGTAGGTTCATGATTTTTATAGCTTCTTAGGATTATTTGTCCTTCTATATGCTGCTAGGTGTGTGTTTTTTGGTATAGGAAACAAATAACTGGGTATTTTTCTTTGCTAATATATTAATTCTATTTTTAAATGTTTATTCACACACACAGGTATTATAATTGCTGGTGTCCATATTTACACTAGTTTATGCCATTTTGATTTGCATTTTGTTTACTCCAGTTTTCTTATTTTTCCCCCATTTCTGTGGCTTTTGTTTGAATAAATCAAATTTCCAAAATCACTTTTCCACTCTGATTAGAAAATTTAGATTACATTTCCATCCCTTTGGTGTTTATCTATAGATTTTAGGGGATAGATATAATTATAGTCCTTTTATAACAAATGCTACAGTTATTGAATTATTTTTTCTCTTTCTGACAATGATTAACAACTTAGCCTACTTTCACATCTAGTTAAAAGCTTTCAAAGATTTATTATTATATTTTAAGCATAAAATGTTTCATTTTATGTATTTTAGTATATATTGTCACTTAAAAACTTTTATTTTTTAATTTCTGCGTTAAATAGCTTCTCCCTCATACTTCTTTCTGAAATCAATTTTTTTCTTGACCAAACACATCTCACATCTTTCAACTGAGCATCTGTGTGTAAATATCTGAGATTAAGGAACATTTTAAAGAATTTCTCCTCAAATGCTACTTCTCATTCCTTCCAAGTTCTTCACCTTCCTATTTGACAGAACTATAACTTCTTTGTCTGGTTTCCATCTTTATCAATATCTTTAATTCTTTAACCTCATATCTAAACTGTCATCTTTGTTAATATCTTTATTAATATCTTTATTAATATATTAAATTCTTTAACCTCATATCTAAACTGTGTTTTGCTTGAATGTCTCAGTATTGTTTTCCAGTCCACTCATTCTGTTGTTAAACTTGTCCTGCCTAGAGATCATTTTATTTATAACCTTTACAGCATTTTAAGTTCCAATCACAATATTTTCCATATCATTATTTCCTACTTTTGCTTTTATAGTTTTCCAAACTTTCGCATTTTTGTGTGCTCCAATTTATTAATTTAGCTAAAATTATGCCTTTTGTTTGTATGCTCCTGAGAATATTTCAAGTCTTCTATTTTTATAAAATGTATTTCATATGAAACAAACTCTTTTTTTAAAAAAGATTTTATTTATTTATTTGAGAGAGAGAGAGCAAGCATGAGCAGGGGGAGAGGCAGATGGAGAGGAAGAGGCAGACTCCCATTGAGCAGGGAGCCTGGATTCCAGGCTTGATCCCAGGACTCCAGGATCATGACCTGAGCTGAAGGCAGAGGCTTAACTGACTGAGCCACCCAGGTGCCTTCATGAAACAAAATTCTTGATTTTATTGTTTATTTTGTCAGTTATATTTTTTAGCATTAGAATACCTTGTGCTTTTTGGAAGTTTTGTATGCCATTCTCTTTGTTATTTGTTGACAGTGGTGAGGGTAATATTTTCTTTTTTCTTCTCTCTCTCTGCACTCATATTCTTTCCACCAGTTTTACTGCTACTTTTACCTACTGCTATAGGCCTGTGATCCAAACCATGGATTATTATTAGGGCGTGGAGTACTGTGCCCATAGAAACATTGGGGGTATTGCATATCCAAACAGAATAGTAGGGGTCTTGATTCCTTTCTATTAATAAGGTGTGTTTGTCCTTCCACCTACAATTCCCAACCAATTAAGTCAAAAGTCTACCCAAAGATAAATCCCAGTCTTTCAGATGGACAAAACTTTAATGTAGCTAATCTTCTCAGATGGGAACCCCTCTTATTATCTCCCGGGTTTTAGCAGTACTTTAGTTCTGATATCCTATTTTATAAGAAACAGCTTTAATATCTCCTCTTTCATCTTCCTTTCCCTCCCCTGTTCCTCCTTCCCATCTCTATCTCCTCCTTCTCCTTTCCCAAGAAACAATAGTCCTAGGCTTAGATATTAATCTTTTCATGATATAACTTACCACAACCACCTGGATCATGCTCTTCCAACAGCTCAGTCTTTACTTTCCATTCTGGGGATGACAGGCACCAGTTCCACTTGACTTTTATCCCAAATCCTAATTTTAATTAATCACAAACAGAACTTTGAGAAATATTTATTATTATAAAATATATTAAGTAGAACATTTTTAAAAGAGATCTGTATGTTCCTGCTCTACAATTTTCCTTAGGACAAATTTGTCAATGAGGATTTTTTTTATTAACTCAAAAGATATACAAATAGAAAGAATATATAGTTTCCTTGCTTCAATCTGATATTTGTTAAATATACATTAAATGTGATTTTGTAGGGGTAGAAACATCCAGTTTTAACTAATTAAAATTTGCAAATTAAAACCAATATCTACGCTAAATTCATTTCCTCAAGTCAAGGTTCAAGAGAAAATTTATGAAACATTTCTTATGTAGCCATATGTAATCTACTTTAATAATCTTTTGCCATTTGCCAAACCAGAACATTCTAAGGGCATGTTAACAGTTTTATCATTTAGGTAATAAAAGACATCATTGATTTCTACTAAACAGCACATCATAACTGATTTTGTCATAGAATTCCTTTGCCTGAGATTATCAAGTATCTTCTAGTTTATGACTTTATGTCCTTATCATAATATATTATAGGGAAATAAAGATCTATGACTGGAAATAAGTTTTATGTTTGTTAGTTTTGTTACTTATTTGAGAGAGAAAGAGAGTGTGGGTGCTTGACTTCTTCTAGTATGTTAAATAAAAGCAGAAATAATTCATATGTTTCCAGATCATTCCATCTTGGAAAAACAATGTTTGAACATTTATATTTAAGTGTCCTAAACAACCGAGCAGCTGACCACTTTACATTCATTTCTGGCTATGTGTAATAAGATGACTTCATGTCGCAGAATACAGTAGATTGCTTTTCTCTATTTTATTCCCCTCCCTTCTCTCTCATCATATCTTTCTCCTTCAGGGCTTTTTGTGTCCTTTAGTTTTGGCAATTATCATATTAATGGTATTTTCATGTGTGAATACTTTCCAGAAATGAACAAAACATATGTCTTCAAACTTAATTCTGACTTCTTATCTTAACTGCTTCATCTATTCATTTTTACTCACTCATTTTTTCTAGAACTATTTGTTACATAATATAGTAAGTTTTCTTTTTTTTATATAGTGAATTTTCAAAGTCATTAAACTTTGTGTTTTGGGGCACCTGGATGGCTCAGTGGGTTAAAGCCTCTGCCTTTGGTTCAGGTCATGATCCCAGTCCTGAGATGGAGCCCCGCATCGGGCTCTTTGCTCAGCGGGGAGCCTGCTTCCCCCCCCCCCCCGCCTGCCTCTCTGCCTACTTGTGATCTCTGTCTGTCAAATAAATAAATAAAATCTTAAAAAAAAAAACAACTTTGTGTTTTTACAGAAGTTGGTAGATGGGTCACTAAATGGTTGCAAGGTTAATGTTGCTGTTTTATTTTACATAGCAAATATATGTCATGATATCAGTTATTAAATTAATAGTTAATAGATCTGTCTCAGTCCCATTTCATGTCTTTACAATATTTACATTGTTATATTTTCATTTTTCTCTTTGCCATAAACTGAAATCCATTTCACTCATATTATAGAAGGATTATTGTAAATTTTGAAAAATGTTTTTCCAGGTCCTGTCCATTACTTGTAAATCATTTTAATTGAAGCTTATAATATATTAAGCCTCATACATCACCCCCCTTCTGATTTAAATAAGTGTATAATTGAGTAGAGGAACTATACTGGCATAACTTTGCAACAAACAAATGAGAGAAATTAACAATATTTGTAAGCAAGATGCATAATTTGGCAGTTTTCAAGATTTCATAAGAGCATGCTATACACATAAACACATTAACATGTTTTGTTTTCCTTTAAAATCAATCTGTTACTATCAATTTGAAAATCAGCTGTTGAGTGAAAAATATTTTACTATGATGAAGTTGCTCTTGCATCTGATTCTGGAGGTTGCATAGAATAGTGCTCTAGATCAGAACTTCACAAACATTTTCTGTACAGTAAATATTTTAGGTTTTACTGGCCACACAATCTCTCAGCTCAGCTCTGTTGTTATAACCAAAGGTAGCTGTAAAGAATATGTAAACAAGACAGTAAAGTTGTGTTTGAATAAAACTTTATTTACAAAAACAGAGAGGGACCTAGATTTTACCTACAAGCAATGTTTTACTGACTCCCACTTCAGATCAAGCATTGGGAAAAAAGAAACAAATTATAGTGGTCTTTTGAACTGTGCAAAATAAATTTTCTTAATATAAAAGTATTAAAATACTGATATAATTTGTAATGTATATCAAAGATATGCACAAATGGATGTTTTTATTCATCCATAATAACTATGAATAGTTATGTTAATGAAACAGGACCCAAGGACTCTAAGCAGAAGGAGTATTAAATTTTACTATCCCTCTCTCCTCCATTTGTTCTAAGTGAATGATGCTTTACTGCTTGTCAGTGAGCTTCATGATTTTTTGTGTCACTGTCAGGAAAGATAACAGTGTCAATTAATAAATAATATGTCAGGTTCCATCTAGCATAATCATAAAACATTTAGTCTTTACTCCTTGTTGTAGCTGCCTGTCTTGAAGGCACCATGATAGGTGGATGCATGATCACCACATACATTTCCCACCCTGTTTATTCATCATGTTCTCAGCCATTCGAGTATGCTCAGTGGAGAGACAGGTGAGGGCCCTTATTTGATCAATATGTTTATGAAGTAAATTTATGGTTTTGGTTTTTTTTAGACATGAGACGCAAGCAATATTAATTCCTTTTCTGAGTCCCTTTGTGGGAACTTAAAAGAAACCTCACCCCTTAACTGGAGCTCTCAAACCTGAAATTCCTGTAAAATGTAGGGAGGAATGCCATTCAGCAGTCATTGATTATGCCTATGTTCTCAACCCCCAGGCATCAGAGTTGCCTCCCCTCACTTTGCTGAGGTATTTCCCCCATCTCAGGTGACAACAACATCCTGTACCTCTTGCCACATGTGGCCCACATCTTGTCCGTGGGAATCACTCACTTTTGTTTTAAAATGTTTTGGCCAGTCCTAATACTGCCACCTCTATTTGGGTCCATTGTTACCGGCCAGACTGCCCAACTTTCATCTTTTATACTCTCTAGACAAAAGTACACACAGTCCGTTATTTCCCCCAAACTGTAGATATCATTTACAAAGTTCTCCAAGAGAGAGAAGGTCTTCCTTTTTTTTTTTAAGATTTTTATTTATTTATGAAACAAAATAGGATGAGGAGGGAGATAAACCATAAGAGACTCTTAATCTCACAAAACAAACTGAGGGTTGCTGAGGGGAGGGGGGTAGGGAGAGGGTGATTGGGTTATGGACATTGGGGAGGGTATGTGCTATGGTGAGTGCTGTGAAGTGTGTAAACCTGGCAATTCACAGACCTGTACCCCTGGGGATAATAATACATTATATGTTCATAAAAACTGCTGAGCAGAGGGCCCAATGTGGGGCTCAATCCCAGGACCCCGAGATCATGACCTGAGCCAAAGGCAGAGGCTTTAACCCACCAAGCCACCCAGGCGCCCCGAGAGAGAAGGTCTTCTTACAACTCTTTTTTCTTCACTAAGGGTAAAGAGGAAATAGCATCAACTTTGAAAATATTAAAATACTCTGTTTGCTCTCCAACATCTTCCAACACATTATAATCTTCTTGTGAGTGAAGATTTTAGTTTTGTAACTAGGTCAGTTATAGTCTTTGTAAACCCTACAATGTGGCTTCTCTACTCACCTTGGAGTGTGGCATCTGTTGCTTTTGTAACCCAGGAAAAGAACTGAGTCTCAGAAAGACAGCGCAGTTTGTACACAGCAAAGAGTGAGAGTCTGTGTGAGTGGAATTTCCCGAGACTGCCATATGTGGCAACAGCAAGAACTAATCAAAATAGTAAAAGCAATCTAATTTTAAAATGGGCAAAGGAACTTAATATATACTTTCTTTTCCAAAGAAGACATCCGAATGCCTAACAGGTACATGAAAAGATGCTCAATGTCACTAAACATCAGGTAAATGTAAGTCAAAACACAATGAGGTACTTCATAACTGTTGCGACGATTATCCTCAAGAAGACAGGATGATAAAAGTTGGCAAGTTGGTGGAAAAAAGAGAACCCTTGTACACTCTTGGTGGAAATTTAAAGTGATGCATTCAGTATGGAAAACAATATGGAGGTTCCCCAAAAGATTAAAAAATAGAACTATCATATGATCCAGCAATCTTAGTTCTGCGCCCAAACAGGGTATTGAAAAGATATCTGCACTCCTGTATTTATTACAGCATTATTCACAATAACTAAGCTATGGATATACCTAAATGTCTGTTAATGAAATTAATGAATGAATGGATAAAGATGTGGTATATACATACAATGGAATATTATTCAGCCCCGAGAAAGAAGGAAATCTTGTCATTTGTGATAACATGGGTGGAACTTGAAGGCATTATGCTTAGCAGGATAAGACAGGCAGAGAAATATGGATATTGTATGATATGACATACATGTGGAATCTAAAAACATGAACTTATAGAAAAAAGTTTCTGGTTACCAAGGGGGGTGGTGGGATGGTGGGAGAACTGGGGACATGTTCAGAGTATACAAACTTTCAATTAGAAAATGAGTAAGTTCTGGAGACCTAATATATAGTATAGTGATCATACTCAACAGTACTGTATCTTAAATCTTCTCAGCATAAAAAAACAATAATTATGTGATCAGATGGAGGTGCTAGCTAAAGCTATGGTGGTAATCAAATTGTAATATGTAAATGTATCAAATCATCACATTGTGAACCTTAAGCTTACCCAATGTTATATGTCAATTTTATCTCAATAAAAAAGAAGAGGCTGAATTATTAATCAATCAATCAATTAATTTATTAATGCAATTCACCAATGAAGCCATGTTGGCCCGGCCTTTCTTTGTGTAAAGTGATTTTAATGAATAATTTTATTATCATTCATTCTAAATTTTTTGCAATTAATATGTATTGCTTTGATAGAAATATTAAGGAGCCACTAGTAATAAAGTTAAAGTTCAATTGACACACTTGTGGTAATATTTATAACAAATATAAGGTACATAAAATTTATAAATAGAATTTTCTACTCCATAAAGAATCTATGTATAGCAATGGGAAAAAGATAAATACTGCAAGAGAAATTACTAAGAAAGAACTGGCAAAGTAAAGCCCAATAATATAACATTGTAATTCTATGTAGGATTATCACATGCTACAACATTTCTTGAGAGCTCTTTGCAATTGTGTATTAGAAAAAAACATATCATGTTTAATCAAGAAATCAAGAAAGCACCCTTCTACTGATTTCTCTTAATGATTTATTGGATTATTTTTGGCAATTTGAGAACACTTTTTCCTCCTTTTCTAGTGTTCTTGTGTGCTCTCTTGTTAATGTCAGCTGTAAAGGGTTATTTGCCTATTTTGACATCTTATCTCATGCCTCATCTCACTTATTTTATGTAGGGGATGTATTAGGATATATTAGTTTTGGTAAGACACAGGTCAAAAACTGTGTAAAGGTTCATATGCGATAGAAGTCTATTTTTATTTATATTTGTTCACGGAGAGTCCAAAAGATGTTTCTGATTGATGTTTCTCAAAATGGTGATAAATCTACCCCTGCGTCCTCCACCTTGGGGCTCTGACTTCTTCAACAGGGGGCTTTCAAGTGAGTGAGTAGAACTGGAATAAGTGAGTGGAACTGGAAAGGGTTTGAAGGGAAACATGTGAATGCTTTTATGGACAGATAAAAGCTTTTGTTGCTCATATAGCCTACTCCTTGACATCTGTATGGTAGGCTAGTGAATGTAGACAAGGTCTCTGTGAGAAAAAAGATACAATCCTGGTGAATACCCTGCCTGTCTCTGCTATAATGTAAAAGAGAAATTATGTTCCCAGGGAGATGTTTTCAATAACACATATTAATTTTCTCTTTTGAGTGTTACGAATTTAAATTCATGCTATTTAGCACCCACCACATATTCTAATTCATTTCAAAATGTAAACATCCAAATTATTCATGCTTGATTTAAAGTTTTCCATTTCTTTGCTCTGCTTTATTCTGTCTCTGCTATGTAACAAACATCCACATTTAAAATGCAACCTTAGGGGCACCTGGGTGGCTCAGTGGGTTAAGCCGCTGCCTTCAGCTCAGGTCATGATCCCAGGTCCTGGGATCGAGCCCCACGTTGGGCTTTCTGCTCAGCGGGGAGCCTGCTTTCCTTCCTCTCTCTGCCTGCCTCTCTGCCTACTTGTGATCTCTGTCTGTCAAATAAATAAATAAAAATCTAAAAAAAAATAAAAATAAATAAAATGCAACCTTATTTTACCTAGGCACTCATACCTTTTTCTCACTTCCAACTATTTGTGATTATTTTATATCATCCCAAATCCTCTATAAAAAGTTTAATATTGGGATGCCTGGGTGGCTCAGTTGGTTGAGCGGCTGCCTTCGGCTCAGGTCATGGTCCCGGCGTCCTGGGATCGAGTCCCACATCGGGCTCCTTGCTCGGCTGGGAGCCTGCTTCTCCCTCTGCCTCTGCCTGTGCTCGTGCGTGCTCTCTCTCCCTCTCTCTCTGACAAATAAATAAATTTTAAAAAAAAGTTTAATATTTACCCATTGACATATGTCTTATGTAAATAATAAACTCACTAATATAGGTATGTGTGTTCTGAATAGGCATAGTTTTATGGACAATCAATAAAAACCATCTATGAATGAAGGGAACCACTGGGAAATTACTCAGTGGTTGTCGTTTTTGCCCTACAATACATCTCTGAATCCCTAGATGTTACTTATTTTCAAACTACCTTTATTGTTTATCAAAGTAGTATAAGCCACGGTATTAAAAAATAATAATAAAGCCTAAAAACACTTACAAGGAAAAACAACATGCCCATCCCCTATTTCTACCTTAATACCCAATTCTCATAGTTAACCCCTCCATATTGCTTAGTCTTTTCTTCTTGAAGTTATTTTCATTGTTCTTCTAAACAATATTTCCACTGTTATTTTATTCCAAATTCTCAAATAGTTCTGTCATATACATATCAAAATTTTTGCCGAAGTTAAACTCACAAAGCATCTAGCTGTTCAATCTTCCCCATTAACCTCCCCACTTCTCCCTGGAGATCTCCTTACAGTGCTCATCCTCAAGCATCAAATTAAACTTGGCACTGTTGGATTCGTGCCCAGTTAAAAACTGGGAATTCCTTTTGCCTCTTTTTTGTTTACAGGGTATAAGTCTACCCACTTGCTTTGCAGAAGCTGGACACAAGAAAGGGTGGATGTGCCAGTTAACATGTAGGTTTTTAATTAATTTTCCAGTTTGCAAAAGGTAATTTACTCCAGCCTTATGAATTGGCTTATGCTCCCACATCTGGAGTAGCTCACATTCAATTTACCCAAAAAATAAATCTTATGTGCCCTGTGAGTATAGAAAAGGATTGTTGCTGGATGGTTCTCAATGGGAGAGGGGACCTGGAGATTCCATCTGCTCTGACTTAGATTTTGACAAGTCTTTTTTTCAGTCCCAGACTGAAGTACTGAGCTGGTTCCTCCACATAATGAGGCTTTAAGGGTCTTGTGGAGAACTAAGTGTTTTGTGGCTTTTAACTCATTGGTATCCCACACTGTAGGCACCCAGGTAATAACTTTGCCTCCAATTCAGTTATCACTTCTCCATTTTCTTTTGTGTCTTAAAATTTTGTTGAACTCTCAAATCTGTTGCCTTTTCTCTGTTTCCCTTTGGCCTCAGGAATAGAGCCTATTTTACCTTATTACTGGACTGAGAAAATTTGTGGATAGTCAACCTCCAATCATTCATGGAAATCCTTTCTAATTAAGTTTTAGAGTGATAGCAGAGATGAGAGTATACGTGTCTGAGCTCCTGATTTTGTTGCCATGTTTATTACTGAAATCTGTTTTAATTCTCTAGAGAGCTAGGGTAATCAGTCTAGAAATATCAAAAATTACTTTCAACTATTAATCCTAGACCCAGGCTGCACATATATAATATTCCATGCATTACTGCCCAAGGAACCACCTTGTCCTCCACTTAGTGCTGTGTATCACAGGAGTGACATATTCCAATAAAGAAGGCAAATTCAGCTTCTTTTTATCAGCTCAGATCTACAAAGAGAAGACAAGAAAGGTTAAAAGGAAGAGGAGAAAGTAAAGAAATGTTCAAAAGAAAGAGATCTTTGTACTTTGCCCACCTTTAACCCTAAAAAATGACACTGCACTTTTCTCAAAGATTTTCATCTTTATTTCAAATATATGGTTTTTAAAAACATCAGTTTTGCATACAAAATTATAAATCTCACTTAAGCCTTATGATATGGAGGTGTTTCCATTTGGTTAGGAATATTACTTGAATTATTTAGCTCTTATTATAAATTAGACAAAATATATGCTAACATCAAAAATATAGCTAAGATATTTTCTTAAGGCAAACAGTGTTTTGCTATAGAGTATTTACGGGATGTCCCCATTTCTGAAGAGTAAATGATAAATTCAATAGATAATAGCATACCAACAGAAAGTTGTCTGGCAAGTAATATATTCAATAGTTAATAGTTGATTACTTTGAAAACATGGGAAAAACAGTAGGTTTTCTGAATTTTGTGCTTCTATAATGTTCTCATTTTCTTACAATATACACATGTAAGTCATTTAATAATGAAAAATTAATTATGTCATATATATTGAATATATGCCATTTACTTAGCATGATGCCAGAAAACAAGGGGGTTATAAAGAAGAATAAGGTGCTGATTCTAACTTCAGGTAATTTGTATTATCAAGACAAGAAACATGGATATAAACTACATAATTATACAAGAAAGTATGTGACTAATTGTGAAAATTAGTGGTTTGTTTTAGTTCATTGAGCCAAAAGTTCAGAGTAGGATAGAATAGGAAAATGCTTGAACTTGAGATGAATATTAATTGAGGAATTCTATTTGTATAAGCCAATTAGAGTTGTACAGTATATTAAAGCAGGGGTTATTTAAGTACAAAGACTCAAGAGAGAAATTGATATCAGCAAATCATTTTAAAACAGTGTATTCTTAATCTGAAAACATTCAGATTTATGAGTAAGACACGGTTAGCATCATGCTAAATGACCATTTATACAAAAAAGAAGCATATAAGTAAAGGAAAATAGTGCTTGCTTAAGAAATATGAAGGATATATGAAACCAGAAAATTGTATTTGTCTTTTTATTCCCCCCAATGTCAGTTGGCATAGCACTTAGTACCTTTTAGGTACTTATATTATGGAGGATATTGCTAAAGCAGTTGTAAAAAGAGACCAAAAATCACAGGTTTTGTAAGTTATAAGTTTGTTTGTTTATTTTTATATTTTTCAATGCAGGGCTTGAACTCAGAACCCTAAGATCAAGACATGAGCTGAGATGAAGAGTCAGACACTCAACTGACTGAGCCACCTAGGTGCCCCAGAAGTTTATTTTTTTTTATTTAGAATCCATTTTTCCAGGTATATGACCTAGGAATAATAATAATGTTTTGGGGCGTTAGCTCTTTCCATTTGTGGCTCTGCAGATTCTCAATGTGAATCTTCTAACATTTGATCCAATATTTCTGCTCCATTTTCCACTCTCATAATTGTTTTTCAACCAACAGATGTTGGGGAGAAGAGTACACCAAGCCATAATCAATCAATCAACAACCAACTTGAGTAGTAGAACTCAACTCAACCTTGACTGCCCGTTAAAATCACCTGGGGGGACGCCTGGGTGGCTCAGTTGGTTAAGCGGCTGCCTTCAGCTTGGGTCATGATCCCAGCATCCTGCTCCCACATCAGGCTCCTTGCTTGGCAGGGAGCCTGCTTCTCCCTCTGCCTCTGCCTGCCACTCTGTCTGCCTGTGCTCGCTTGCTCTCTCTCCCTCTCTCTCTGACCAAAAAAAAAAAAAAAAAAAAAAAAAAAAAAATCACCTGGGGCCTCCTTAGGACAATTCAATTAGAACCTCTGAGGAACCAGTAAACACCAGTTTTAAGAGCTTCACTGGTCACTGCAATGTGCAGCCAAGGTTGAATACTGCTGAACTTAGGTGGACTCAGATTGTTGAGTAGAAAGTGAACCCGAATATAAAGAATAGGTAGTTTCCATTGAAGTAGAACTCTCAAAAAATCCACATGGGAAATTGAAATACATGGAAAAATATAAGAATTTCTAAGGGAATACATTAAGAAAAGATTTTCAAACATTCTGATCAAGGATTTTGAATTTGAAAATTTAATAGACAGAGTAGATGTGAGATGGTCACTATTAAAAACAAGCTAAATGCTCTGGGATTTCAAGTTGGATAAATATCTTGAAATTCATAGCAAAAATAAGAGATGAAAAAATGAGTGCAAAGATAAATGACTGTGTACATATAATCAGCTATAATATGGGACATATAAGCCTTCCCCAAAAAGAAAAATATAAAGAGACATATAGCTAGGCTCCATTAGTAGAGAAAAATGTTCATTGTGTAAATAAGGAATTGACTATAGCTTGGAAGGCTTACATAAGACCCAGGAAAGATGAATGAAAAACAATTAAAAATTAAAGTGAAATATCAATATTAGTTATCACTAAGTAAATTTTTGGATTCCAAGACTAAGAAGAATGGCCTTATAAATTGAGGACAAATATCTTAAAGAAACAAAATCTTATTCCCAATTAAAGTATTATTTCCTTGGAGTGCCTGGGTGGCTCATTCGACTATTCATCTGCCTTGGGCTCAGGTCGCGATCTCAGGGTCCTGGAATCAAGCCCCGCATCAGGCTCTCTGCTAAGTGGGAGTCTGCTTCTCCTTCTCACTCTCCCTTGTGTTCCATCTCTTTTCCTTTCTCTCTCTCTCAAATGAATACATAAAATCGTTAAAAATAAATAAATAAAATATTATCCACTTGTCAGGCAAAAATGTAATTATAGAAAGTTTCAAAATGGGTAGCATTCATATCAATAACAGGAGAGAAGTACTTGAGAAAATGTTCTAACCCACTGAAAAATATTTTTTTAAAGCAGCATTATAGGGAGAGCTAATAGGAAAGAATTATTTTTTAAATATTAAATGTAACATTGTAAAGAAATTTCTAATATATTTTTGGAAGTAAAATTTTAAAAGCATGTCATCTATGCCCAGTAGTTTAAAAAAAATAAGTTAGCAAGGAAGAATAAGAATGCATTGAAACATCCTGCCACCTTACTGAATTACTGTATGAGTTCTAGCAGTTTGGGGGTGGAGTTTTTTGCATTTTCCACATAGAGTATCATATCATCTGCAGAGAGTGAGAGTTTGACTTCTTCTTTGCCCATTTGGATACCCCTGAAACAAAAAATACATTACATGTTAATTTTTTAAAAAAGAAAGCATAGGGGAGTGAGGGTGACTCAGTGGGTTAAAGCCTCTGCCTTCCTCTCAGGTCATGATCTCAGGGTCCTGGGATCAAGCCCAACATCTGCCTCTCTGCTCAGTGGGGAGCCTGCTTCCTCCTCTCTCTCTGCCTGCCTCTCTGCCTACTTGAGATCTCTGTCTGTCAAATAAATAAATAAAACCTTTTAAAAAAAAGAATGCATTAAAACAGAGTAGGCACATGTTTTTCTGTAAAAAGCATGATAGCAGATGTGGTCATTAGGCCATGTAGTCATTGTTGTAACTGCTCATCTCTGCCATAGTAACACAAAGGCAGCAAACATGGATACAGACAATACATAAACCAGTGAAAATGGCTGTGTTCCAATAAAACTTCCTTTACAAAATCAGGCAGTGGGACAGATTTGGTGTACAGGTTGTAGTGTGATCACCTCTGCTCAAAAGAATATTTTTGGGAGGGAAGAGCAGATGCAGCAATGAAAATATGAAAGTGTAAATGAGAGGAAAGTAAAAAAAATAGGACAACAAATTCATGAATGATAATGTGAGGAGCTCAGTGGATATGCTCCCTAGTGCAACAACCACAACTGCTTAGAGTTATATATGAAGAAAAAATTTTGGAAATTATCCTAAAAGCATACATCAAATGGAGAAATATTTAGTCAAAAAATTCTAGTAAATCTTGGTAAGAAAACTGGGAGTCATGGTACTTGTACCATAATCCATTTCCTGCTTTTTGACATATTGACATTTCAAGTCAATATGACCAAAACTCCAATCTGAGTGGGTATGGCTAAGATTAGGCTGCTTCATCTCCTAGCTCCAGTCATGAACTCTGGATCCCTCTCCTCTACAAAAAAATCAGGGGCATTTATTCTTCTTACCCCAACTCAATCATAGGGATGATTTCCATACCAGGAGAGACAAACGAAAAAAGAATGTTACTGCTGCTGCCTGGTACCTAGTTGATAAAACATAGTTGTCATCCTAAGAAAAAGAAGCTATTGTCACTGAATTTTATGTGATAATTAAGGATTCTGAAAAGCTACAAAGATTATCATTACACATTGCTTCTACTTTAAAAATAAATTGGAAATAAAATTGTGTCCAAATTAAAGAAATTTTAATCTTATTAAGAGTTAAAGATTAAAGAAAATGTATGCCATACCCTCACAATGTAATAAGAATAACCAAGAAAACTCCTCAAAAGTTTGAAGAAAGAAAAAAGATAGTGGGAAATGTCATTTTTGAACTATAAACAAAGGCACAACAGAGAGGGTCAACAAAGTTAAAATTACTTCCAAAAGACCCACGAACAAATAAAATAGTAGCTACAATGATCACAAAAAGATAAAAACACAAATAATCCATGAAAGAAATGGAAATAAAGGATACGTACTCTGTTCTTACTTAAAGATGTAAAAAGTATAACATGAAAATAGTTTCTATTGATGTAGTTGGATATGTAAGTGGAATGGCAATATCCTAGACAAATAAAACTTACCAATACTGACACAATAAAGAATAAAAACTCTGAAAAGTTCTAGACCTAAAAGAGATATTACATCTGTACTTAAAGATCTTCACATAGAGATTGTCTCAGGCCCTAACAGTAAGATTTTATCCAACAGAAAGGGGGATAGCCATTAATGTCACTTGAAAACTTCTAGAGGTTATAAAGGAAGTAGAAATTCCCCAGCTTATTTTCTAAGGCCAACTTATATTCAAGCATAAGGGGAATAGTATATAAAGGGAAATTTTAGTCTAAAACATGAACCTCAAAAAATTATTTTAAAAATTTTATCAGACTTTACTCATATGTTTACATAATGAATGAATCAGATTTTTTGGCTTATTAAAGTTTATCTAATATTTTAAAATTACCATGTAATTTAGGAAATTCTAGAACAATTGGGAAAATATAATATCTGCAAAAAGGATTTGTTAAAATTTAAAATCTATTAATTAAAAAAAACCTTTGCAAAATAAGAAAAGAAAGGAACTTAAAGTGAAAGGAACTTTAAAAACTTGAAAGAAAACATTATACTTATGTGTGTTGAATGTTTTCCATTTAAAACTAGTAAACTGAACAGGCATATCTACTACCACTACCTTTATTTACCAGTTTTACTCGAGCTCCTAGCCAGTCTAGTAAGGTAAGAAAAAGAAATTGAATGTTATAGGATTGGAAATAATATAAAACAGTATTATTCACATATGGTATGACTGATTCACAGAATTTTTTATAAAAAAATAATTAAGAGTAAATATGTTACTAGTTCTAAAGCGAAGTTGCAGGATACAAGATTGATATAAAAATTATTCTAATTTCTCTATATCTGAAAGATACAGAATATAAAATTTGAATTGATACCATTCAAAGTGGCATGAAAAATTCTAAAAGCCTAGGAATAAATCTGACAATATGCAAGACTTTCATAAAGATAATCCAGTGGATTGCTGTGGATTGACGTAGGCAATGGATTGAAAGACTTGATATAAAAGATATCATTTGGGATAATTGGTCTGTAGAATTAATAAAATCTCAATCTTCCAAAAATTTTTCCTTTGAAAAGTTATATGCTGATTCTTTATATGTAACTCCAAAAGGCTCAGAATAGCCAAGATGCTATGACAGAAAAAAACAAAGTGGGAAGACAGCAGACACACTATAAAGGATAAAAAGACATTGGAATGCTGTATTAGTTACAGCAGTATATTTTGTGCAAGGGTATACAAACAGAACAAAAGAATAAAATAGAGATCAAGAAACAGCCTGACCAATGCCTATAATGGACACTTAATTTATTCATTTATTAATCTCTTAGAAAGACGTGACTTCAGAGTAAATGATGGTCTTACAAGTTGTATCGAGATAATGACTCTCAAAGTGGAAAAAAAGGTTTTAACCCTCCAAACACAAAAATCAACTTTAAATAAAAATGAAATCTGAATTTAAAAGTCTAGATGGTATAGCAGCTAAGGGATAATACAGAAGAAAATTTGTAACTCCAAAGTTGAAAAGGTCTTATTACATAAAATACTAAAGCATTAGTCACACAGGGTTAAATTGATCAATTAAATCACATTAATACTAAGACCTTTTTCTTACTAAATACTACTTATCCCCAAAAAATGGTGACTAGAAAGCCACAATATAGAAGATGTTTACAACAACAAAATGGCTAAAGTTTCATACTCTATAATAGATTGGAAAAATGATCACGAAGTTTGACGCTTCTTGTATCCGAGCCTTTGGAACATGGATTTTCAACTATTTCCACCAAGAGGAACAGACATTCTGTACCTCTTAAATTTGGGGTAGCCTTGCAAATTATTTTGCCAATGAAACATGGCTGAAGTAATGTTGTAGCACATATAAAATTAAGCGTCAAGAAGTCTTTCATGTGTCTTCCTCTTGCGCTTGGTCCTGCCCAGCCAGTTAGGTTAATAAAGTCAAGTTAGCCTGTTGGATGATTAAGGACATGTGGTTTAGTCATCCCTACCATCTAACCTAAACTAGCCAATCCCAAAAACAAAGCTGCGTCGTTAAGCAGAATGAGTGAATGCAGTTCCATGAATGAGTCTACCTGAAATCAATCCTAATTATTCATTCACACACTGAGCAAAATATTTTTAATATAGTAAATTTTAGGTATTTTATTATGCAATAAGAGCTAATAAACAGTGACTCAAATAGGTACATAATTTAAGAAGATACTCAAATGAATATCTATAATAATATGAATTAACAGTCACTGGGTGACAAGAAACAATGACAATACCAAGTGTTGGCAGGACATGTTATAGCTGGAATTTTACAAATATTAATTTGTACAATAACTTCACAAATGGCAATATAATCAAATCAAATATTTCTGTACCTTAAGCCTAGTAGTTCTACTACCAAGTAAAATTCAACAGAAATGTATGTATGTTTTTTCAAAAGACATGCACATGGTTGTTCATTGCAGCAATACATTAATACTTAGAAAACTAGAAACAAAGAAGCAAAAAAGATACTGCTAAGTCTCCACTCCACCTCATATTTTCTCTACTCTACCTCTAGGAAGCAACACCTAATGTGAGAGTGAATCATTCCAATGCAAGTTTTGACTTTCCACTTTATATAAATTTGTAAATAAATAAATATGCCTTATTTTTTTTATAATTGCCCCATTTTCATTGTGTTTGATATGTTGGCAACTAGCTTTTTAAACTTGAACTTATGTCTTTGACACTTATCCAGAGATACATGTAGATAGAATTCATTTTCATTAATATGTACCCTTCCTGTGTTGGAATAAACTAAAATACAATGAATTTATTCACCTTTGAGGGATATTTAAGATTTCCACATTTTTACTCCTTATGAATAGAGGTACAGTGAACTTTCTTATATGTCTTTTTTGAAAACATAAGGGATTCTCTGGAGTTGACACTTCAAAGTAGAATTGATGGGTTGTAAATTACATGCCTTTTCTTTGCTTGGAAATCTTTGCCACATAATTACAAATTTTACTATGTCCAAAATATAATAATTTATTTTCCCCCATATGTTTTCCAAACCTTAGACATTGGTTTTCTTGTTAATTTACTCAGCAAAAAAAATGCTAATTTGCTGTCATAATAAGACTTATTAATGATTCATAGTAGGGTTGAGAATTTATTTATTTGATCATTGGTCACTTGGAGTTCTTTCTCCATGAACAGCATTTTCCTCTATCTTTATAACTCCTTGTGAGGTTTCTTTCTGAGTTGGAGTTGATCTGAGATATGACTAATAGCAGGTCCTGGGTTCAGGGTATATGTAAGGAAACCCCCATCAATATCTGAAGACTCTTCTGTAAATCTAAAACTTGTAAAAGTAGAAAAAGTTTATTAAATGTTAGGTTTGCTTCTCTTTCTCTATCTTGCCAAAGAGCTTCAGCTAAGTTTTGATATGCTTTGCTGTTTAAATTAGGAACTTAAATTAGTCTTGCCAAATATATCTGTGGTCTCTTTTTACCAATCTGAAGATCTGCTATGATGTTCCAAAAATCTTAAAATAAAGAAACAAGAGTATAACATAAGAATGTTGGTGTTTATTTAAAGAAAATGATTATCATTTTACTCTTTCTTACTTTTTAAAAACTTTTTAAGGCATTATTCCAATTAAGAAAATGTATGCTTCAGAAACAATCTGTCCCATGTACAGTGAAAAGAAGCAACACTGTCAAAAAGACAAACGCTTTAATTCTACACTACCTACGGTTAAATGGGAGGCCCAACTGCAGCAGGTTTTTGTGAATTTTGTTCCTGTTTTTTTGTTGTTGTTTGTTTAAAAACTACATTGGAGAAATATTTATGAGCCTGGAAGACTTCTTAAACAAAATAACGAAAATAATAGCAATAAAGATGATAATCTGTAACAACAAATCTCTCCTTCCAAAGAGAATTTTTGCATACTCTGACTTCTCTACTGAAAAAATCAAGATACAGAAATATATTTTTCCATTGATAAAAACTAAAATTTTTGTCTAGGTAGTATTCAGTTCAACCAGTGAAGCATGCACCTCAATCAAGTACACTGAATTGGGAAAAACACCCAATTTAACGGCATCAGTAAAGTTTGTTCCTTGAGTTGCATAGCAATCTAAAATTTTGAGCAAATCGGGCATCTGTGAAATTATGCAACATTTTAATCAATTATGCCCTGAAATGCCTTGACAAGAAAGTAGTCAAATCAGTAAAATCTGTAACTTATTCATAGAATAATGCATATTGATCATTGCATTTTAGTACTCTATTACCAATGGGTAACTATACATTGAAATCCATCATGTTTATTTCCAACTTTGTATTTGCTTAAAATCCCAACTTTTCAACTATGGCTATAAGGTGATTATATTTCATATATACTTCCCATGCAAATACAAACATGATATATCCCAAAGTTCATTATTAACTACTTCTGGAACTCAGATAACACAGGAACAGATATTTAAGTAAAACTAACTGTGAATATAGACTTGGAATTCCGAAAACACCTATAAGTCAAAAGAAAAGTAAACTCATTCTGCAATTTGTAGCTGTGTCAACCACACACAATTTCCAGACTCTGTTCTTTAGCTAGATCTACAAATGTCTCCACCACGACCCCACCAATTTGCAGAGAAGAGGCTCATATTTGTCATGAGGTTTTCTTAGTGGGGAGAAGTAAGAGGATCTTTTTTTAGTGTTTTAGATGAAGCATAACACTAGCTTTCTTCCTTTTGTAATATAAAGTTAATAATTTCATCTAATTGGAATCTTTATAATAGAAAAATTATAAATGTAGAGGGAACAGTACTCTTCCTTCTCCTCCTTGGGTTATTTTTTGTTCCTCCATTATGATTAACTTTTGAAACCACTGATTTTTTATTTCCAATTCTCCATATTTCTAATTTAGATGAAAAATCACAGATTATTCTTCTTAACTTATGATTCATCACACAAGTACATAATTCACAAATATATACACCCACATGCATGAACACACACTTTTCGTGGTGGATCAACTTCCAAAAATGTCAACAATGCAATTGGGGTTATGAATCACAGTGTATGTAAAAGGGCCTTTAATATTAATATAACACGTACTGTAGGTTGTGGTTAGGTGCCAAGCCACCCACAGCCTCTCATTCAAAAAGTGTGATAACAAAGATAGAAGTATAAAAGAAGTAAATGCACTATGACATAGTAAGAGCAAAATGTGGGGAGGTGGGGGTGTAATAGGGAGGACTAAACAAAAATGTGTAAAACCATATCTAAGCACTGTATGCAACATGTAGACCCAAACCAGTAAGGGCTTTTTAATATCTCCTGAAGGCTTGCCTTCCTAAATGTTATAGTAATGAACCTATTCAGGAGTTAATTGTCAAATTAAATTGAGCTTTATAGGATAACTTCATGCCCTGTAGCAGGCTATCACTCTGGAAATATATCAAAATGAAGCATCTTTCATTTGTAACTTTTGAAGGTAGAATAGGATGGCATAGATGATGAAAGGCAAGGCAATGTCCTGCCCAGCTTTCCTGGACATGAACAACTACTCTCTCTGATATTCAGTTATGAAAATTTTAGGTATCTTAAAACACAGATGATATAAGAAACAGAAAGGATGACTACTACTCTTCACTGTGTGTCAGGTTTTGCGGATTGAAGATGTGTGATCCAATATAGCATGGTAAATCAAAAAATGTCTGTCCATAAGTAAAGAATGATATTACAAGGTAGAAAATGTGATTAGATACTTGGAAGCAACTTTTCATGAGCAAAAGGATTTGAGAGAAATTTAGTGTAACCTGTGAAGCATTCCTTGAACACACAAATGAAGGGTCTAATTGAGATGAAACAAAGTGAGTAACAGTTTTGAAGACATAAATTAAGAAGTTGTGTGGTATGTTAAAGGGAGAGAGATTTTATTAGAGTGGCCAGACATTGTTTATAACTATAAATGATGTATGAAAGCTTATTATTAATATTAAAAGCTCTGTATGTCGTATTTAAGGCCCTAAAATCGAGAGGAAATGATGCGTTCAAAATTCTGAGAAAAAGGGCAGAGTACCTGGGGTACTGTGCCTTCAAGCATCAATATTCATCTATAAGTGTATGCCCTAGTATATAAGCTGGTTTCTTATATTATTTTAAGGGTGCCATTTTAAAAAAGATTTTATTTTTTTGAGAGACAGAGAGAGAGGGTGAGCACAAGCCAGATCTGGCCTAGACCTATGTTATCACTGCATCACAATCCAGCTTTCTCCTTTGACTAATCATGCTTTCTTGATGGGTAACCAACAAGAGCTTTCATCAGTCTACACAATTAAATATCCATCTGGATGGATGATCCAGAGGCTGAGGACTATCAGTCACAATAGTTAAAAATAAATTAACATCCCTATCTTTGAGCTAAATCTCAAACCCCAAAATCAATGACGGAGGTAAAGGCCAAGACACTGTGAGAAAGAGGAATGGGGTTCCTGTGTAGCATTATCATATTACTATATAGCAATGATTTCCAGAGTCCTTCCTCAAAACGTTTTACTCAGATAACCATACACCAGGGAAAGAGGGATATTCAGATTTTGAGAACTTTTAAATACAGGATATATGCTGATATTGATATTTGAGCACCTAAATTACCATTATTGTTCCCTAATAAAGGAGGAGTACCTGAGATAGGTAAGAATGGAGGTCTAGCCAAGTTATAATTAATGTTGGGTTCCCTGGGTCCACAGACACACTAGAAATCATTTCCCCACTCTTGAATTTTGTAGTTAGAATTGATATACTTAGTAGCTGACACAATAACCACACTGAGCTCTTGACCTATGTGACGTATCATAGGGGAGAAGGCCAAATAGAATCCTTCGACATGATTATGCTCTCTCATTCCCAGCCAAGATAGTAAATAAAAATCAATAGTACATATGAAAGGAATAATAGAAAATAGTGACATCCTTAAAGACCTAAAAGGATATAGGAACCATAGTCCCCACCACATCTCTGGTATGACTCCTGGAGAAAACAGATAGATTTTGGAAGAAATAGTGGATGACTGAAAACTCAGCCAAGAAGGAACTCCAGTTAAGCCCACTGTGGCACTTGTGTTAACCATAAATTTCTTTCTTTGTCTACCATCAGCTTTCACTGGCTTATCACTGTCTATGCCATGTAGCTACCGTATTGGTGAGAGCAAATTTTGATGATATTTGATGAAAGGGGGCAGTCTAATTACTAAATATCTTAGAAAGACATTAAACATAAAGTATATATTTTTGGTTTTCCAAATACTTTCTTTTGAAGGAAAACGTTACCCCCCCCCCAAAAAAAAAGACAACGGATAGTGTCTGGCCTCTCAAAGTCAAAATCACAGTGAGTAAGATTTTACATGATTTCACCCCCTGAGAATGCTAGTCAGAAATCATTTGCTACACATGTGACAGATTGGAGGGCCTAGTAACATGACAGTTAATGGATATTAGTAATTTGAACAGTGGACAAAACTTAAGCAGTTCTTCCTAAGATGAGATTGTGGCATGCCTTCTTTCCCTTCATGACAACCTTTACAAGATTTCAAATATTTTTTATTTGAACTTCTCATTGTATTTCATATATATATAAACATGTATATATGAACATATATATTTTTCATATATGTGTATTTATATACATACACACAAACACTAAGAAAAAATAGATGAATGGTGTATGGATAGACAAATAATAGATGATAGATAGATAGATAGATGATAGATTTTTTTTAACTTAAATTAATCTAAACAAGATTTTGGGGTTTTGCACACAAGAAAGGACAATTACCTTCTCATCACCTAGAATAAAGTCCACTTTGAAGACAAGACTTTTGGCGATATGAGCAAGTGAATTGAAGAGCATAAAAAACACAATTTTACATTGGGCTAGAATAATTTTGCTACCTCTGTCACAGGTATCAAATTCCAATTAAATATTTTAGTGGCTGCTCTCAATAAAACTAGTAGTTATGTTAAAAATTAAGAGAAAAAAAGCCAAAACTTAATGCTGTAAGTAATTTATCATGTTACAACCACCCAGTTGTGTTACCCCAAAGAATACAGAAGATACCTTCAGTAATTTTCTGAGAAACTCATTGTGGGAGTGAGGTCCAGACTGCTAAATGGCATTTCAATGACTATTCTTTGTAGTTGGCAATAAAAATAGTATCCTGGATTTTACAGAAGATAGAAGAGTTGAAGAAGGAGAGCAGTGAGTGGCATTTATATGATACAGACTACATTAGGTTGGTATAATCATTGGAATGGTTTGGTCTATAGCAATATCAGTAATCACCAATATAAAATGAAAATATTACGGCAGTCTATGAAACTAATTTTTTAAATTTTTTTATTTAAATTCTAGTTAGTTGACATACAGAGCAATATCTGATAAACAGTTTCAGGTGTACAATATAGTGATTCAGCATGTCCATATACTACTCAGTGCTCATCACAAATACACTACTTAATCTCCATCACCTGTTTTACCCATCCCCCCACCCACTTCCCATCCGGTAACATTCAGGTGGATGAAGCTAATTTTTATGAAAGAAATAAAAGACATTGCATCAGTTAAGCAGATGTTTGACTTGATCCTCTTTAGTAAGAATTGGCTTTGGGATGCCAGTTGTATTACAAATGTAAGTCTAAGTTTTAAGGTATCCTTGATACCTTATGAGTATGAGTATATAAGTTATAAGGTATCCTTGATACCTCTATGAGGCTATAAGACTATCTAAAAGATCCCTATCTCTTTTATTCCCCCAAAGCCTCTCTAAATAAATGTACAAATTTCTGGTACCACCAGTGCAGTCTTCATACCAAATGCAGGATCAGTCAAGGGTCTACTATAATATTATTCTTCCACATAAGGGAACAGTGGGGTGGCAGGGAGTATGAATGTATACTATTATTAAATGTTTAATTGGTTTCTGCCACTGTCAGTTTGCTAAATTCCTTTGCACTTGTCACTTGTACAGGGTATTGATGACCCTGTACAATAGATCTCTTACTTGCTACACAAGGGAAATTAAGAGTGTGGTCACAGTGTGCTTTTCCTTCATTACGAATGCTTGCATTGATTTGATCTTTACTGGTTTCTATTTTCTGTTTCTGTTCAGAATAAACTTTGTGTTAACACTCACTGGTTAACTCCATCTTATCTTTCAACTAAACTACTTTTCCTAATTCAAACTGAGATAAGATTTGCTTCTTTCTAACAAATAATCTTATTCTTGATTTTTTGTTGTTGTTCTTGATTCTTACCATCTCTAATTTTCGGTGGAATTTCTCTTCACCATCTCAGCCCAGGACAATCATCAAGTGCTTCTTAGTGCCAAACAATACTTTTGCCCTATTATTCATCTTGCTTTAGAAAAGTTAGATGGTATTATCCCTTGGACAACCTCCCACCCCCATATTCTAATTCTTGGTTTCCTCATCTGTAGTGTAATTGTATGCCCTCTTTCTACGTTAAGGTATAGCCAGGAACTAAATATGAATATGTCTTTAAAACTGTTCTGTATTGCTTAAAGCACACACCAAAATAGAAGGAGTTTATATAATGAAATATGATGTCCATTTTTATAGAGATGTGATGTTTTTGATAAGCACAGGTATTTCTTGAATTTTCTCTTGTTATCTTATCCCTGGATCCCATTCTCTCATTGATTTAGTTTTTCTATACATCTATAAGGAACTAAAAAGAAAGATTTTCACCTGGGCCAAAAGTCATGATGAAATGGGTATGGAAGCAGGCCCGAGGTTCAAAAGCCGTGGAAAAAAAAATTATTCTCCAGTTCTTGAACAATTTCATCAGACTATCTTCTCACATTATTTCTACCCTATTCATTTTCACATGTCATGGGAGTCCATCGGCTTCAAACTCAAGTGTTCATATGCTGCTAATATGCCCTACACTTTGTTATCTCAGCAAAACTTCTCAAGGTAACTTTCAGCACGTTAACCTCATGTTGCTCCCCATGTCCATCTCCACTGTCATGTTCATTCCTGATCCATTTTGCCAAATGTGATCCCCTTCTTCCCACCTCCCTGGATCTTTGCATTTTTCTTACAGAACTACTCACACTCTTACATTAGGAATCTGGTTTTATCTATATCCTTTCCTTAACATTCTTTTAAATTCTCTGAGGACAGGCTCTATAGTTATGTATTTTTACATCCTTGTCAAAGCTTAACCATGCCCTCAGCAGGGACAATTAACATTTTGAACTGAATAAAATTGAGAAATGATTTAGAGTATATAGTATAATGAACCCTTTAGAAAGGCTATTAAGAAGCTTAGAACTTAGCCAAGAAAAACTCTTAAGCCTAAATTATCAATGTGAGATTAATTGCGTTAGACCTAGAGCAAATTTCTGATTGAGAGGGAAAGATATTAGATGTTTTCTAGATACATCAGAGTCAGAAGATTTCATCACTAAAATATGGCCATTCTGAAATTTAGATGGTAAGAATACCATTTTTATTATAGTCATTTCTTTCTACTCTCTATGATCATGTTGTTGCCACAGTGGCTCCCTCCTTCCAGACATCCATGATTTAACCAATTCTAAATCTATAAATTTAAAGTTGTTGGGCTTTTTGTTTGTATGCTTGTTTTTACCTTCCAATTTTTTTTTTAACTTTCTTTGGCACTTAAAAATATATAGGTATTATTGTAATTGTTCCTTCGAGTGGGCATTGTGGAAGGTATTTCCCATATACTGATGAGGCAGTGAAATACAACGTTACCTTCTAATGGAAAGTTACAAGTATACTTCCAGAACTTCCTCAAACATTTTTTAAATTCCTGGTATTTAATTCTATCTCTCTGATTTAATCGCATCTTTGCATTGGCTGTTTAATTTTACTATTGTTGAAACACTCTAAGTTTACATATCTTTAAAAAATTATCAAGTCTTGAATATTTTCCACAGAAATGCATACAAACAGAACCTACATTAAGCTTCAAGAGTATTTTGATTATCAGCACCCAATAATCACCATTTCTACAGGCCCCTTGAAACAGGGAATGTGGGATGTTTGTACATGTGAAAAGCAAACATGCCATCCCCCCTCCCTTCTTTTCCTATCTATATAGAGGAATGGATGACAAGGAAAACCATAAAAACCTCATAACTAACACATAGCCATTTTATAACTTCTGTAGGAAGTACTGAACTAAATGGAATATTACTAGCATTTTAGATATTTCTGGTAGCTGTGTAAGTCCTTAAGAACACTAAATTTATCCTATTTGTAAAAGATTAGCATTATGAATTTTAAGTCTTATATCTCTGAGAAGCTAGAATTACAGAGATAGATTGTTTTGTAGCTATGTTTATTATGGCCCCCTAATATCTCTTGGTTGGTGGTTTGTTACCTTATTAAAAATCCAAACTCATGAACTGTTGTATGGAATGTATATTAGCATAAACTTTTTGGTAAGCAATTTGATCATGGTTATGATGATGCTAATTAAAATGACGTCGAGTACAGGACCCTATAAGAACCTATCACAGAATTTGGAGAAGAGAGGGCGTGAAAGTACCATAGGATGGGCATTTTTAAAACGCAAATACGGCTCAGTCTCTTTCCTGAATATTAACATAATGTTAACAGAAGGAAAAAAAAAGGATAGCAGCTTGAATATGTCACCATTAATGTATGATTTTTCTAATAAAGTTTTATTAGAGGTATACCCATTATAGGTATGTCCATTTATGCCCATTTACTTTCTTACTGTCTATGGCTATTTTTATACTGTAACAGCAAATTTGAGTATTTGTTTAAAAGATCATATAGCCAGAGACAAGATGGCGGGGAACTAGGAGGAGGCTCTGGTTCAACCTGTCCCCTAAAGTGAGCTGATTACCTACCAAGGAACTCCGATCACTCATGAAATCAGCCTGAGATCAGAATTCTACTCGTCAGGATCTCTACGGGGGCAGAAGACGCCAGTGGGCAGGTAAAGCCAAGCGGGAACACCGGACTGGTATCGGAAGATAAACAAAAGGGGGAGGGAGCCACCAGAGGAGACGCATTGGGAAGTAATACCCCAATAAGAGAGTGCCCTACGACTGGGGACCAGCATTAACTTGAAGACTGATAAAAAGCACTCAAAAAGAGAAAAGATCTCAGGGTGAAATTTTGGGAAGTGGAACTGTTAGGGACAGGGGCTTAAGTCCCCCACGGAGGGCAGACACCCCTGGCACTGAGCCAGAGAGAGTGCAGCGGAGAAACCAGGTCTTGGTCTTTGAGCTGTGAGGAGACCTCCTAAGGGCGCTTGGCATGTGGCAGGGGCTGGGACCCTCCCGAAGCAGAAACAGACTTTTGCAGTCCCCACGTGTGTGCCGCCCCGCTAGCAGAGCCTGAGACGCGCTCCACCCCCTCCCCTGAGAGAGGCGCGCAGGCACCAGTGGGGGGCTCTAGGACCCAGAAAGTCTGATCAGCTCGGGCCAGCGGGAAAATCTCAGTGTGCCTTCCCTTCTTGGAACCTTTCTGGCGGTCTGGAGCTGCCCAGACAGCTGCCGCTTGTGGTTTTGAGTACAAGCAGGACACACAGGTGTCCCCAGAGATGGCGGCTGGGAACCTGCTCTGCAGCACCCAGAGGGGAATGGACTGGGGCTTCTCTCTGGGAGGGAGGTCTGGGTGCAGTTTGCTTTCCTCTAAACCTCCAAGAACCATCCGGAGCTGCCAAGGGGGGAGAGAAAATAAAGGAACAGACATAAAAACCTCCAGAGAACAAAAGCCTAAAGGCCCGGTTTCCTCAGAGCCCACCCCCTGGAGGGGGGC
>PISX010022025.1:0-32508 GCA_004024625.1 Mellivora capensis
TCCTGGAACCTTTTTAGCTCTCCTTCTATTTTCAATGATAGCCTAGCTGGATATAGTATTCTTGGCTGCATGTTTTTCTTGTTCAGTGCTCTGAATATATCATGCCAGTTCTTTCTGGCCTGCCAGTTCTCTGTGGATCAGTCTGCTGACAATCTAATATTTTTACCATTGTATGTTACAGACTTCTTTTCCCGGGCTGCTTTCAGCATTTTCTCTTTGTCACTAAGACTTGTAAATATTACTATTAGGTGATGGGGTGTGGACCTATTCTTGTTGATTTTGAGGGGGGTTCTCTGCACCTCCTGGATTTTGATGCTTGTTCTCTTTGCCATATTAGGAAATTCTCTCCAATAATTCTCTCCAGTATACCTTCTGCTCCCCCTCTTTCTTCTTCTTCTGGAATCCCAATTATTCTAATGTTGTTTCGTCTTATGGTGTCAATTATCTCTCGAATTCTCCCCTCGTGGTCCAGTAGCTGTTTGTCCTTCTTTTGCTCAGCTTCTTTATTCTCTGTCATTTAGTCTTCTATATCACTAATTCTTTCTTTCTTCTGCCTCATTTATCCTAGCAGTAAGAGCCTCCATTTTTGATTGCCCCTCATTAATAGCTTTTTTAAATTTCAACTTGGTTAGATTTTAGTTCTTTTACTTCTCCAGAAAGGGCTTTTATATCTCCAGGGAGCGTTTCTCTAATATCTTCCATGCCTTTTTCAAGCCTGGGTAGAACCTTGAGAATCATCATTCTGAACTCTAGATCTGACATATTACCAATGTCTGTATTGATTAGGTCCCTAGCCTTTGGTACTGCCTCTTGTTCTTTTTTTTTGTGTTGAGTTTTTCCGCCTTGTCATTTTTTCCAGATAAGAGTATATGAAGGAGCAAATAAAATACTAAAAGGGTGGCAAAGACCCCATGAAAATGCGCTTTAACCAAATCAGAAGGGACCCCAAATCATGAGGGGGGAGAAAGGGGATAAGAAGTTCAGGAAAAAAAATTAAAAAAAGAAAACAAATAAAGAAAAAATATAAAAAAGAAAAAAATATATATATTAGACTGGTGACTAGAACAGGGTCACCCACTTAATTATGGGGTATTTTGGTCTCTTAGAAGAAACTACCTCCCAAAATTTTAAAGAATGAAAAACGTACATAAGGGTAAACACAATGAAGGGATGGGATATGCCTATAAAGATGAAAAAAAAATTTTTTAATTTCTAAAAAAAGGAGTTGATAAAGTAAGTGTGTTGGGAGAATAAAGAAAAAGAAAGTGGAGAGAATTTGCTCAGGCTGGAGACTAGAACAAGCCCGGAGCTTGATTTAGGGTATATTTTGATCTACTAAAGGAAGTTGTACCCCAAATTTTTTAGAAGAAAAAAACTCTATGTGTATTCAAAAAATAAAGTTAAATACTATGAAGGGTAAAATATGAGTATAATAATGAAGGTTCAAAAAAGATTATTATTTTTTTGGAAAGGTATTGTTAAGATAAACTAGTTAAAAAAACGTTAAAAAAGAAAAGGGTAAAAGTTAAAAAAAATAGCAGAAGAAAAAAAAATAAAATTAAAGAAAAAATTAAATTAATTAAGACCAAAGAATCATGGGGAGAAAGCCATGAATTCCGCGCTTTGCTTTCTCCTCCTCTGGAATTCCGCTGCTCTCCTTGGTAAGTGAGCTTGGTCTTGGCTGGATTTCTTGTTGATCTTCTCGGGGAGAGGCCTGTTGTAATGATTCTCAAGTGTCTTTGCCCAAGGTGGAATTGCACCGCCCTTAGGAGGAACCGGGCTAAGTAATCCGCTCGGGTTCGCTTTCGGGAGCTTTTGTTCCCTGGGCGCTTTCCGTAGAGTCCGGAGGATGGGGATGAAGATGGCGGCCGCCCAGTCTCCTGCCTGGAGGATCCGAGAGCTCGGGGCCCCACTCCTCAGTGTGTCCTCAGAGAAAAGGGCCCAGTCACTCCCGTCTCCCTCGCCTCCGGCCACGCTCCGAGCTCACCCAGCCTGCGACTGGTCCAAGGTAACCCCGAGCTGAGAGCTCACTCCTCGGCTCTGTCTCTGTAGCCGGCTTCCCCACTCCGATACCTGCGAGCTCTGCGACATTCAGACACCCCCGATCCTTCTGTGACCCTGCGCGACCTGGGGCCACGCTGAACCCGTGTGGGCTTCACCCCGGTTTAGCCTCTGGAGCGATGTCCCTCCGTGGAGCAGACTTTTAAAAGTCTCGATTTTGTGCTTCATTGCTCCGCTGCTTGCCGGGAGCCTGTCCCTCCCCCCGTGGTCTATCTTCCTGTTGCTTTGGATTCACTTCTCCGCCGGTCCTACCTTTCAGACAGTGGTCAATTTTCTGTTTCCAGAATTGCTGTTCTTCTTCTCTTCGATCTCCTGTTGGATTTATAGGTGTTCGCAATGGTTTGATAAGCTATCTAGCTGATCTCCTGCTCCCTGATGTCGTCTCAACTGGTACTGCTCCGCCATCTTGACTCCTCCCCCAAATTAATTATTTTTAAATTCCAGTATAGTTAACATACAGTATTATATTAGCTTCAGATGTCAGTGTAGTGATTCTACAGTTCCACATATTACTCAGTGCTCATCATGGTGTGTGATCTCAATCCCTTTCACCTGTTTCACCCATTCCCCCACCTCATTACCTTCCCCCTGGTAACCATCAGTGTGTTCTCTATGGTTAAGAGTCCATTTTTTACTTTGTCTTTTTCTTTGTTCATTTGTTCTGTTTCTAAAATTCCACACATGAGTGAAAATAATAGTATTTGTCTTGCTCTGATTGGCTTGACTGCAAAATATTTCATTCTTTTTAATGGATGAGTAATATTCCGTGGTATGTATGTGTGGAGATATGTATGTATGTATGTATGTATGTGTATACACACACACACACACACACACACACACACATCAAATCTTCTTTCTATTCATCTGTTGATGGAAACTTGGGTTGCTTCCATAATTTGACTATTATAAAGAATGCTGCAATAAATACAGGGGTACCTGTATCTTTTTGAATTAGTGCTTTTATTTTCTTTGGGTAAATATCCAGTAGAAACTCATTTATGATTTGTTAGCTATTTTTGAAAAAGTCTGATTTCTTCTATATATTCAGACTTTACTTCCAGCTATATCTTTTGTTTTAATTTAAGCATGAGTGTTCCAAGCAGCTATATCAACAACAAGTAAATGTTCCTTAAACCACTTTCCCCTTGTCTCCTCCGTTCTTCATTTTATTTCTTCTCCATTCATTTACATTTAGCTTCCATCGCTTGTGTGCCAGAGAAACTGCTTTTTCTAAGGTCACTAACTACCTCCATATTTCTAAATCCAATGGATATATTTTAGTCTTTTTCCTACTGAGTATCTCCCTCCTTCAGAATCACTTTTTAACATGGTTCTTGTGACCTCCACCTACTGGTTTTCCTTTTATTTCCCTGATCTACCTTTATTTTAGGTCTTTTTTTCAGGCTCATCCTCTTCCATCTGGCCATTCAAAAGTTCTCAAGACTCCAACCTAAGTTTTTCTGACTCTGTAGTCTCAGTATACTCACAACTTTATCTTCGATGAACATGCTGATGTCTCCCAAACAGATAGCTTTTGTCCCTTGTCTTCTCAACTTTAGCATTATTGACATTTGAGGCTGGGTCATTCCTTGTTATGAAAGGCTGTTCTGTGCATCGTGGGAAGCTTAGCAGCCTCCCTCGCCTTTACTTACTAGATGGAAGTAGCAACCTTTACACCTCCAGTTGTGACAACCAGAGTTTCTCCAAACATTATGAGCTGTCTTCATGGGACAGAGTCATCCCCGGTTGAGAATCATTGTCTGGCCCTGACTTCTCATCTGCAGTCTAGGCTACATTTCGAACCACCTAATCAGCATTTCCACTTGGATGTTTCAAAGACATCTCAAATTCACCACATCAAAATGGAATTTATTTTTTTTAAGATTTTATTTTTTATTTGACAGAGAGATCACAAGTGGGCAGAGAGGCAGACAGAGACAGAGAGGGGGGAAGCAGGCTCCCCGCTAAGCAGAGAGCCCGATGCGGGGCTTGATCCCAGGACCCTGGGATCATGACCTGAGCTGAAGGCAGAGGCTTAACCCGCTGAGCCACCCAGGCGCCCCTCAAAATGGAATTTAATCCTGGTCCTCTTCTAATAATAAGTTCATCTAGTGCCTCAAACCAGAATGCTGAAAGTCATGCTTGACATCTTCCTTTTCTCCCATTACCTTCTTCTCTTCCCAGGCTCAAAACTCATAGAAATCATTGTGAGTTCAAAAACCCTTGGCTCCTTACTTTCATTTGTTTCTTCTAAATGCTCTGTGCAAGTCTCATTATTTTTCACAAAAAGTCCTCTAGATTTTCCCTTTCTTCTCTTTGGTGCTCAGCCGTTCACACTTGAATGTACCAACAAACTTCTTGCTACTCTTCTCTGGCTCCAATCTCTCTCTCCTCCCTTCTATATACATATAAGCCCAGACATCTTTCCCTGAGAGTCTGGCAATGATTTTAAAGCAACTTTTTCATTATTCATTTCTCTGCTCAATAACCAAAAATGGACTCTGCATTTTTCTTTGTTTAGATTCTTCAGTCCAGTTTTTATAGCTCTTCCTAATCTGACACCTCTCTTTCAGGACCCATGACTGGCTCCCACCCATATATGCCTTCTGCAGCAGACCGACCTCATCCACAGCTTGTCCCAACATCTACACATGTTCGCCCTGTCTGTAACCCCACGTTCTCTGTTCTGCCCATTGGAGTCTTCGCCTGCAAGGGCCAGCTCAGGAAATCTTTGCTCAGCTAACCTACTCCTCAGGCTCTCCCCTTACTAATCTCCCATTAATACTTTCAGTCAATACAAAATTTACTCTTAATTGCTTAATTTCTTTTTAATTTAGTGCATTCTAGGTTTTCTGCTCCCAACTTGGTGCATATTACTTGAAAGCAAGATCTTCATCTTAATGTCACTTGTATTAACCATTTCACTGCTCAGAGTGACCAGCATATCGTACATATTTAATAAATATTTGAAAGAATGTTGCTTGGTTTTGAAAACCTTCTAGAGAAGGCAGAAGGACTCTTTCAATCTTTTTTTTTTCACCCCCAGAAAATTCTTCCTCAGACCTTTATAGACTCTTATTTTGCAGCTTAAACCTCATTGTCTTGTTTTAAACTCATAGAAATAAAGACAAAAACGAACTTTTCAATAAACATAAAAATCTATTTTCTCCTTTCACATTGTTGGAAGTTACATTTAAAAAATATTCTATCACAATAAATATTTAAATGCCATTATCAAAAGAATTTACTCCCTAATTGCAAATGTTAGGACTGTTCTCTTGAAATCACTTTTGAAATCCCCTTTGTTTTCTTTTTTAAAAGAGAAACAAGAAATGGAAGTATCTTCGGAAGCCAATTATTTTTGGGATTAATGTCTACTGAGGAAAAAAAAAAAGCCATCACCAGAGAATGAGCCTATCTCAGAAGAGTGAGCAGGCATTCTGATTAGGCCCCCAAAATCATTTTATGTGGGAGTGAGTTTTAATATCTGAAGGTTAGAAAGGTGAACTTAAGCTGAGCACAGTGTATGAAAACGGCCTTCTTTTGCTAAGCAAATTACTTTGGAAGTGATTCAGTGTTGGATTCAGAAAGGGTTGTGCTGGCTCCAGAGGAGAAGGCTGGGAGGGAAACTAGAGTTTCTGCCAGTGAGATGCCAGTTATCTACCCAAGCCCATCCATCAGTTGTGGATGTCAGAAATGAGATGGAATGTCCCAATTCCTTTCATAATGGCCAGGAAAACGAAGATATCCTGGAGAATGTCCAGATGCAGAAAAGGCTTTGAATGTCACCATTCTCCTCTAGAGATGAATTCTGTAATGCTTTCTCTAGGGTCATACTTAGTATTCACTCTCAAACATTCTCTAAAGATCTCAAAAAATTTTGCAAATGCTATCCCATTTACTGTACCTTTTTGGCAGGAAAAACACTTGCTGTGGACTCTTTTCCAGATTTTGGATGTAAGTAAATAAGGTTCATTTGCAGACTTAAATAAAATTGATCTGGCACCTATCAGTTGTATGTGTGTCTGTGTTGTAGCTTTCATGTGTTTTTTCAACATTCTGAAATAGATGTGAATGAATATTCCCATCTCACAGATAAGAGAATTGAGGCACAGTAAAGCTACGTGTTTGAGAAAGAAATCTTGTAAGAATCAGTTTTCTAGAGGAAAATGGATGTACTTTGACTTCAAGGGTCATATGTGTTTCATGTTGCTTTAGAGAAAGTCTTGTAAATGTGCCAAATCCCATGAAACTCCAGTTTCCTTCCAGCTTAAAACTTACCACCACTTGGGAAAAAGTGGGTGTGCTCTTCTTTGGTTCTCTGTTTCTCGTATGTGAACTAAAGGGCATGTGGGCCATCTGACTTCAGGTCATACAAACTGGGATCCTACTGTATCTTTTCAGAGTACATGAACCCACACATCTACATATAATTGCACATGACAAAATAGTCCTCATAGGTTGTAGACCAGACTCTCACATTGTAGGACCTCAAGACACACGAGGACTCTTGTGTGATTTCACTGAATAGTGTGGTGTTCTTCTGTTTAACTAGTTTTGAGATTACTGTTCGGCAAGGCAGATATCCCCATAAATTTGTCCCTCGCCTCATCACTCCCTGATCATTACTTATAGTAAGTTCACACCATTTGTGACATCCCTGACCTTTAAAAGCACTGAGTTTAAATTCTTGATAAAAGGCTTCCGAATCATTATAACTTTATTTTGAGATTTAGTAGTTCTATTGCCTGAGGATTCTAAGCTTCACTACTACAGGGGACAGTATAATCATACAATTGATTAATTTCACTACAGGCTAGAGTCTGCGAGGTGCAGGGATTAGAGTTATATTTAAGACTTGGTTCTTAGCCTCCAGGAGCTCATAGACTATGAGGGGAATAGATACATAAAATATGTATATATCCCATATTATACAGGAAGTATGCTCAGGTAAAGAGAGACTCTGCACTAAAGGTATGTAGAGGTAAAGAGTGAAGGCTTCAGCAGGGCATGCAACTTCTGAATTATGTCTTGAAATTATAGGAATCAGGGAAGAAAGTCCATTTTTGATGCATGAGATGGCATAAATGTTTTAAAGTACATGACCTGACGGGGAAGAGCGAACCGTCCGGCTGTGACTGTGACATCACGTGGGTAGGGGATGGTGGTGAAAGTTGAAATAAGAAAGGAGAATGTTGTATAGACCATCAAGAATGTTGTGTGTTTTCCTGCAAGTTTATGTTTTATTCTATATGTCATGGGAAATTACTAAATTTTAATTGATGAAGTAACATCAGATTTCTGTTTTTGGAAGAAACTCTCTGGAGTTAAAATTAGAAGGGAGAGAAAGTCAAGGTGGAGGTGATGTTAGGAGCTTATTCAGTAGCCTCAGTGAGAAATAAGAGGACCTGACCTCAAGAAATAGCAGTGGATAAGAAGAAGTATAGTTTCAAGGGATTATTAAGAGATAGAATGGACCATACTGAGGAAAGGATAGTGGAATATGTTCACATCCAGCGACCTCAGCTGAAAACAAGTGGCCACTGCATTGTGGTCTTGCTCATAGATAACCACGGAGGCAGTGGTTGGGGAGTCATTCTCCCAGAGGATGGAACTTTGGGCACTATCCTTGATTAGTCACTTTGTGCAGAGAGAGAAGTGGTCCAGGATAGAGATACATAACCTAATTGACTGTGGTGAATGGTTTGGTTGATTGATCAGGGTCCTGGAAGGAGCAAGGTAAGGATATTGAAGACAAGAAGGTCTGGGGAAGAAACTCTGGAGTCACGTGTAGGAGTGTCTGGACACAAAATATGAGGATCTTCATGTTGTATGTTAATGTCCACCAGAGAGCATCTCCTGCGGAAGACACCACACAGCCAAATGAACCAGATGTTGTAGCTGGTACATGTCAGCCAGCCTCTCCTCGGCTTTCCCTGCGTTTGTCCATTGGGTTCGTTAATGAAGTAGATAAAACGGGAGAGAAAGCAGCCCTGCATGGATCTCTTCTCATTAAAGTTGATCTAACTTCTGCTGTTGAATATCCCTTCAGTAACAGAGACCAATGCTGAACCCCTTGGTACAATATCATATCTAAGTAGCTACTTAGAAGAAACTTTGATAACTCTAAACTGTTTCCTTAGCAAAGAAGATATTTCATCCTGATTCGGACTGAAACATATTTTGGGTATGTGTTCGCCTTCCTCCCTACTCAGCCTCAGCCCACATCACTGTCTGAGGTTCACAGATGTCTCCTTTATGGCTATGGGATGCCATATAACACTCACTGCCTCCTAATCAAGGAACGGATTTACATCAAAGAGTTATGGCAGTAGGCATGAGACCAAGGAAAATGCTGGTCCTTTCACTTAGCACACTATCAAGAAGGGCTTTTTAAAGAAAGAGCTGAGATATCCCTTAGGGTGATTCCCTGTGAGGATGGGCTGTTCTCATTCAGGCTGCTGTGCATACCTTAGCTCTTCGACTGCCGTATGGTGATGCACCTCCGACTCGTGTATCCCATAATCAAGGAATGAAAACAGGAGTGGTTCCTTTTGCCATCATTCCCAGTGACCCATTTGAGCAATGCTGTTTCTTATCCCATTGACTTTAAGTTTGTGTGCCTAGAGGTCCTGGGTTCCAGAGGGAAATATAGTCCTGAGCGGGCACAGTAAGAGTCCTGCAAAGCTTAAACCTGAAGCTACACCTGGGCACTTTGGGATCCTTGTATAGAAGACCACTGACCAAGGGTAATTGAATCTGATTATCATGAAGAGTTGAGGCTGCTGCTGCACAGTGGAGCCTACAGGGATATACTTAGGACTTCAGTGTTCTGCTAGAGTATCTGTTACTGTTAACGGCAAAGAACAAAAACTTTGGCCTGACAGAGACTACGTCTCCATGGCTCAGAATGCTTAGGCAAGGGGTTCCTGGTCCAGCTAGGCAAACCACTTAGAACAACAGAAGAACTAGCCAAAGTGGAAGGAATCTAATATGCATAGCAGTGAAAGAGGGAGATAATGAGTATCATTTATGGTGTCAGGACCAACTGTAGTAGGGGGGTAGTGATACCTGCCATTAACTCTTCTCTTAGAAGGTTTTTAGAAATTGTAACCAACTAGAGTCCCAGAAAGGCTGTGCATGGTTAGTGTGAACAAACATGAGAAGTAAGTGGATCTAAGCGGTACAAGTGTTTGATTTGTTACCTTGTTTTGCACAGATCCCCCTTCACCAGAGTACCAGTCCCACAATTGCCGTAAGTTCTCGGTGCTAAGGACCCGTGACTCCCCCTTCTCCATAGCATTATCATATGGTTTCACTCATAAGTGGAACATAAGGAATAGCGTGGAGGACCACAGGGGAAGGGAGGAAAAACTGAATGGGAAGCACTCAGAGAGGGAGACAAACCATGAGAGATTCTGGACTCCAGGAAAAAACTGAGAGCTACAGAAGAGAGGAGGGTGAAGGGATGGGGTAACCAGGTGATGGGTATTGAGGTCACGTGTAGTGATGAGCACTGGGTGTTATGCGCAACTAATGAATTCTTGAACACTATAACTAAAACTAGTGATATATTGGTTAAGTGAACATAAAAAAAGAATTATCTTTACTGAACTAGAGCCATTTTTTCCTGGGATATATATCCCTAGCCCCTCTCTAGGAGAGCCAGGAGCCAGAATTGACTCATATGGGGGTACAAGAGGCTGGTTCCCTTGAGTCAAGGTGATACCACTTATTTGAAGCAAAATACATATCCTTGTTTAGCATTTTCTCCTGTCTTGCTTTCCGTATTTCCTTTCTCATGAGAGCAGGCTACTAATAAATCACTTGAACAAGAGTCCTAGTCTCAGGCACTGCCCCTTGGGAACCTGACTTGAGTCAGGAGATCTGGGTTGGAGAGAGATAATATGGCATGAGAACCCGGAAGCAATGGCTGATAGAATGAATGGATGAGAAGGCTCAGGGTGAGTATATCAAGTGAGAAGAGGAATAAAGATAAACTTTGAAGAGCGTTAGGTTTGCATGGGAGTCCAGAAAAATAGTTTAGAGCAGAAGATAGTAAAAAAGGAGGAGAGAAGTGAGAAAGTAGTAGAAAATGGTGAGAGCCTATTTCAGGTCTCCTCAACTTCTCTGGAGTATGAGGTCTCCTCAACTTCTCTAGAGTATGAGTTCTCTGCATCCTGTCTTTCCATGCAGAAGTCAAAAGATTGGCAGTTATCATGGCGAGGGATGAAAAGAGGCTGTCAGACCTGGTGATTGGAAATTCGCTGGTATCCTGTGAAGGAATAGTTTCGTATTTACTATGGAAACTGTATTTATGGATCAGTTGATATTTATGACACCACTTATGGGATTCTCTGCTCATGCGTGCTTTACAGCACTGTTCAACATATGCCACTTTTGCTAAACTCAGGTTGTAGGAGTAGGGGCCAAGCAGAAGTAGTTGAAAGATTCTGTGTCCTAGTGTGTTACTGAGCATGAAGATTGGGCCATGAGAAAACAATGGATTATCTCATAAGTGATGTTGCAAGAAATGGCTGGCCATCTGTAAAATGAAAAAAAAGTGAGCTTTAAATTCTTTTCTTATATATAAATAAGCTCCACATGGACCAGAGAGTTAAAACTAAAAAATGAACTATAAAAGTCTCAGGGTAAAAAAAATAGCCAAACTTTTTATAGTTTTGGTGTGGGGAGTGTCTGTGCAAAACACAACTCAGAAACCGTAGATGAAAACAGTACATTAAACTTTAAAATTTCTGCAGGATAAAAGTAATAATATTTATTTAGAGTTAAGATTTGAAAAAAAAAAGAGTTAAGATTTGAATACTGTATGTGTGTTTTACAAGTACCATCTCACTTCTTCTTGAAAATAAATACTATTGTTATCTTTGTTCTCAGTTGAAGCAATAGAAGCCCAGAAAGATTAGGGAAATACTTAACATTACAAAATAATAAGGAGCAGAGTTAGAACTCAACCCAAGTGGTATGCTTCCAGGGCCTGTATTTTGTATTTAAATTCTTATTTTGAAATAGTTTTGGATTTGCAGTAAGTTGTGGAAATTGTGTACTGGAGTTCTACACGTCCTTCTCCTACACGTCCGGCTCCCTCTAATGCTGACATCTTTCATAGCCACGGTAAAATTTTCAACCCTGAGAAAGTAATATTGTTATAATACTATTAGCTACAGACTTTAGTAGACTTTCCTCATTTTTTCAGTAAATAGCCTTTCTCTGTTTCAAGACTAGTCTGAGATCTGACGCTGCACTGAGCAGTGGTGTTTTTTTTTAAGATTTTATTTATTTATTTGACAGACAGAGACCACAAGTAGGCAGAGAGGCAGGCAGAGAGGAGGAAGCAGGCTCCCCACTGAGCAGAGGGCCCGATGCGGGGCTCGATCCCAGGACCCTAGGATCATGACCTGAGCCGAAGGCAGAGGCTTAACCCACTGAGCCACCCAGGCGCCCCGAGCAGTGGTGTTTTCATAAATTTTTTCAACCTGTAACTTTTATTCTGTCTTTCCTTATCTTTCATGACCATGGCACTTCTGACCATTGCTGATTAGATATTTTTAAAAAATATCCCTCAGTTTGGGTTTGTCTGATATTTTCTGAGGATTAGATTGTGGCTCCCCATTTTTGGCACTAGTGTCACAGAGGTGATGGGGTCTTCTGCGTGCGTAATATCGCGGAGGGTGTGATGCCGGTCATCTTGGAGGTTACCCTTTGTCGTTTGGCCAAGGCGGTGTCTGCCAGGTTTTGCCAGTGTAACATTAACATTAATACTTTTCCCCTTTGAGTTGATAAATCTTTTGGAGGAGACCCTGGACTCTACGCAAATATCCTGCTTCTCTTTCCTTGTTCATTTGCTAATTTATCATTTCTTTGTGGGTCTTCCTGCAGCATTAACTACTGTGGTTTCTCAATGGTGACATTTCTATTGTTCCTGAATCTATTAATTCAAATTCTTTTGTAAGGAAGAATTTCCCATTCTCTTTCTTATTTATTTTTTTAATCATTTATTTAAATTAAGATGGACTCATGGCTATTTTATTTTGGGGTTATAATCTAATACTGTAGTTATTGATTTTGTTCCCACTTTCACCACTGAGAGCTCTTTTAGATCAGTCTATATGCCCTTTTAAAGCTTTATTTATTTGAGAGAGAGAGAGAGCATGAGCAGGGGGAGGAGCAGAGGGAGAGGGACAAGTGGACTCCGCACCCAGCACAGAGCCCAGTGATGCAGGGCTGGATCCCAGGACTCCGAGATCATGACCTGTGTGGAAATCAAGAGTCAGACACACAACCCACTGAGCCACCCAGGTGCTCCGGCCTATCTGCCCCTTTAAAATGCCCTGATCCTCGGCACTTGGGGAGCACAGTTGGCTGAGCCTCCAGCTCTTGGTTTCAGCTCAGGTCATGATCTCAGGGACCTGGGGTCCAGCCTGCATGGGCCTGTGCTCAGTATGAAGTCTTCTTGAAGATTTTCTCTCTGCCCCTCCCCAGCTCCCTGCCACCTGCTCACCCTCTCTCTCTCAAATAAATAAATAAATCTTTACATAAAAAAAAAAAATACCCTTATCCTTTGTCTTTCCTCCGTCCCTCCTTCCCCTCCCCGCTTCCTCCTCCCTCCCTCCCTCCATTCCTTCTTCCCTTTCTTCCTCCCTCCCTCCCACTTCCTCCCTCTCCCTCCTTCCTCCCTCCCGTTCTCCATCCTTTTCTCACTTCCTTGCTTCCTCCTGTCCGTCCTTAGCACTTGCACCACAACACGCTTGAGGATAAGCATGTTTACCCTGCTTCATACGGAGAATCAACCACTTCCCAAAGCAGCTCTGGCTATTTTTATTGGAAAAGAGTATTTAGAAACAAAAGACTTGGGGGGTTTTCCCCTTTGTTTTTGAAGTTGTTTTTTTTTTTTTAATTTTAAAGCTTTTGTTTATTTATTTGACAGAGGGAGACAGAGATCACAAGTAGGTAGAGAGGCAGGCAGAAAGAGAAGGAAGCAGGCTCCCCACTGAGCAGAGAGCCTGATGTGGGGCTCGATCCCAGGACCCCGAGATCATGACCTGAGTCGAAGGCAGAGGCTTAACCCACTGAGCCACCCAGGTGCCCCTTGAAGTTTATTTTTCACTGGATCTAGTATTCTAGCTCTTTTCTTTTTCTGTCTTAGACGCCATGCATGTTGTTCCACCATCTTCTGGTTTATATTGTTTTTGTTTAGAGAATAATGGTGGTTTTCTTTTATAAGTGTTCTCCTATACTGAGTGAATGTTTCTTTCTTAAGACTTTGACAGAGAGAGGCAAGAGAGAGCACAAGGTTGGGGAGGGGCAGAGTGAGTGTCAGAAGCCGATTTGGGCAGAGCAGGGAGCCTGACATCAGGCTAGACCCCAGGCCCCTGGGATCATGACCTGAGCTGAAGGCAGATGCCTAACCCACTGAGTGACCTGGCCAGCCTATTCTGGTTGCTTTTAAGATTATCTACTTATCTTTGATTTTCAATTTGATTTCAATTTGATTATATATTCTGGTAAGGGTTTTTTTATGTTTATGTGACCAGTGGTTTATTAGATTTTTATACATGTGATTTTATAGTTTCCATCAGTTTTAGAAAAATTTGGGGCATTCTTTTGTCAATTTTCTTTACACTTCATCTTCTGGTACTCTGGTGAATGTGTATTGGACCCGTTGATATTGTCCCAGGGGCCACTGAGGCTCTTGCTTTCTTTTTTTCTTTTCTTTCCTTAACTGATTTCTCTCTGTGCTTCAGTGTGAAGAGTTTCTACTGTGATGTGTTCAAGTTTATCAATATTTTGTTCTGCATATTTAAACTGCTGTGGAATCCAGTGAATTTTTTTTCATTTCAGATATTATATATCTTTTATCTTTAAAGGCTCCATTTGTTTTTTTAAAAAAATTTATTTCCTCACTCTATGTATATGCATATGTATTTTCTTTTAATTAGATATCCAAGTTCTTCTATATATTTTTTCTTTTCAGTCCTTGAACAGAATTATAATAGTATTTTCAGAGCCCTAGTGGGCTAATTCACATAATCTTTGTTATATATTGGTTTATGTTTCTTGATATCTTCTGATTATGGGTTAGATTTCTCTGCTTTCCTTGTGTGTCTGGTAAATTGTGATCGGATGCGTAATATTGTCAATATCATGTTATTCAGTGACTCTATGTTGTTGTCTTTTTTTAAAGAATTTTAAGGCATGATTTGGTAAGTAATTTTCTCTTAAATTATGTCAATCTGTTTTAGGACTTAAAGACATCATTTTAATTTTTATTGCAGAAATAAAATTTATAACTTTAACCTGCTTTTTAAATGAACACTCCAGTAGCATTAAGTATATTTACCCTGTACCACCATCACACTTACCCGTCTGTGGATCCACACTGACATTCTGTGCTGTGGAGCAGTAAGCCACCCAGTATCTCCTCCTCTGAACCCCTGGTAACCACTATTCCTCCGTCCGTGTCTCTGCATTTGAATACGCTAGGCATTTCATGTAAGTGCAACCATACTGCATTTGTTCTTCTGTCTGGCTTATTTCACCAGCGTGATGGCTTCAAGGTTCACCCATAGTGTGGCATGTATCAGGATTTCATTTCTTTTCAAGCTTAATGAGATTCCATTGTGTGTATATGCCCATGTTTTGTTTGTCATTTCATCTGTCGGTAGGCATTTGGGATGATTCCACCTTTTGGCTCTCGGGAATAATGATGTTCTGAACATTGTCGTACAAATCTCTGTTCAAGTCCCTGGTCTTAATTATTTTGAGTATATAGCTAGAAGTGTAATTGGTGGTTCATATGTTTAACTTTTTGGGGAATCACCCAACTATTTTCCAGTGGCTGCACCATTTTATATCTGTACTAGGAATGAATGTGTAAGTGTTCCAATTTCTCCACATCATTGCCAACACTTATTTTCTGTTTTTTTTTAATAGCCATATTAATGTGTACAAAATGGTCTCTCACTGTGGTTTTGATTTGCATTTCTCTAATGATTAGCGATGTTGAGCATATTTTAATATGCTTATTGGCCATTTGTATATATTTGGAAAAATGTCTATTCAAGCCTTCTGCCTATTTTTAAATTAGGTTGTTTATTTTGCTGTGTTTTGAATTGTAGGTGTACTTCATGTGTTCTGGATATTAATGTGTTATCAGGTAATCTCATTTGCAAATATTTTATATCATCTTGTGGGATCCCTTTCACTTTCTCTTTAATGGCTTTTGATGTACCACAGTTTTAATTTTGATGAAATGAAATTTATTTTCTCTTTTGTTGCCTGTACCTTTAATGTCATATTCAAGAATTCATTATTAAATGTAACATCATTGAAGCTTTTCTTCTTTTTTTTCTAAAAGTTTTGCAGTTTTATCTCTTATACTTAGGGTTTTGATCAGTTTTGAATTAATTTTTGTATATGGTCTAAGGTTCCAACTTCCTTCTTTTGTATATGGATATCCAGTTTTTCCAGCCTCATTTGTTAAAAAGCCTTTCACCTCCATTAATGGTCTTGGCAATGTTGTCAAAAATGATTTGAGATATATATGAGACATATATATGAGACATATATGAGAATTTTTTTCTGGGCTTAGTATTTTGTTCCCTCCGTCTGTCTGTCTTTATGCTAGTGCCACACTATTTTGATTATTGTAGCTTTGTCGTTAAGTCTTGAAACTAGAAGTGTGAGACTTTCAACTTTCTTCTTTATTTCCAAGATAATTTGGGCTATTCAGGGTCCCTTGTGATTCCACATAAGTTTTAAAATGGGTTTTTCTTATTTTTTAAAAAATGTCACTGGGATTCTGTTGGAGATCGTGTTGAATCTGCTGATCACTTTGGCCAGCATTGATATCTTTCTTGATAGTAAGTCTTCTTACCTGTGAATACAGGATATCTTTCTTTTATTTATGTCTTCTTTAATTTCATTCATCAGTGTTTTATAGTTTTCAGTGTGTAAGTCTTTCACACCCTTGGTCAAATTTATCCACAATTATTATTTTTTGATATTTATAAATGGGATCATTTTCTTAATTTCCTTTTCAATTGTACTCTATTACTCTATAGAAATGTAACTAATTTTTGCATGTTGATTTTGTATCCTGCAACTATACTGAATTTCTTTATTAGTTCTGAGAGTTATTTTGTGGAATCTTTAGGCTTTTATCTGTATAAGATCAAGTTATCTGTGGACAGAGATAGTTTCCCTTCTTCCTTTCCAATTTGGATGCTGTTCATTTATTTTTTTATGCTGTGGGTTATTCATATAACTTCCTATTCAATAGAATTCAATAACAAAATTCAATAACAGCTTCCATTATGTTGAGGTAGTTTCTTCTATTCCTAGTTTGCTGTATGTCTTATTTTTTTTTTTTAAAGGTGTTGGATTTTTTTTTGAGAGAGAGGGAGTGTATACATGCAAGTTGGGAGGGGTGGGGCAGAGGGAGAGGGAGAGAGAGAATCCCAAGCAGGCTCCATGCCCTCACGACCCTGAGATCATGACCTGAGCTGAAATCAAGAGTTAGACTCTTAACTGAGTGAGCCACCCAGGTGCCCCAAGGTATTGGATTTTTTTTTTACATGCTTTTATGCATCAATTGAGATAGTCATGTACTTTCTTTTTTTCATTCTGTTAGTGTGGTATATTATACTGACTAATTCTTGCATATCAGAAATAAAATCCAACTTTTTAATAAAATCATCCTTTTAATATCCTAGTGATTCAGGTTTCTTAGTATTTTGCTGAGGATTTTTGGGGTCAATATTTCTAAGGGCTATTGGTCTGTAGTTTTCTTTTCCTATCATGTCTGCATCTGGTTTTGCTACCAGAGGAATGCCAGCCAAATATAATGAGTTAGAAAGTATCCTCTTCTTTTCGATTTTTTGGGAAGAGTTAGAGAAATATTAGTGTTATTCTTGAAATGTGTTGTAGAATTCATCAGTGAAGCCATCTGGTCCTGACCTTTTTCAGTGTTGGGTGATATTTGATGACTAATTCAATCTTCTTACTAATTACATGTCTATTCAAATTTTTCATTTCTCAGGATTCAGTCTTCGTAGTTTGTTTCTAGGAATTTCTCCATTTCATATAGGTTATCCAATTTGTTGGTGAATGTGTGCTCATAGTGATTTTTTTCTGATCTTAGCAACTTGAATTTTCTTCCTTTTTTCCTAGTCAATCTAGATAAAGGCTTGCCTATTTTATTGATCTTTTCAAAGAAAAAACTTTTGGATTTGTTGATTATTTTTCTATCGTTTTCCTATTCCCCATTCTATTTATCTCTGTTCTAATATTTCTTCTTTCTTTTCTTCTGCTAGTTTTGTGTTTAGTTTGTTATTCTTTTTCTAGTTCCTTAAGGTGTAAAGTTAGATTGCTGATTTGACTTGAGGATCTCTCTTTTTTTAATATAAGCATTGATAGCTATGATTTTCCCTTTATTCATTAATATATTTATTTTTTAACATATTAAAAATGTCTGTTATCTTCTTTTTTAAAAAGGTTTTATTTATTTGAGAAAGGGAGAGAGAGAGTGAGAGAGCACAAGGAGGGAGAGGGGCAGAAGGAGAAGGAGAAGCAGACTCCCCACTAAGCAGGGAGCCTCACGTGGGCCTTGATCCCAGGACCCTGGTATTATGACCTGAGCTGAGGCAGACACTTAACCAACTGAAACCATGCAGGCACCCCATTAAAAAAGTCTGTTGTCTTAAATGTCTCTATCCAATTTTAACTACACTGATGGTTGAAATAATATGGACCGTATTAAAATTTACCTTTTATTTATTTTATTTTAATTCCATTGTAGTTAACATACAGTGTTACTAGTTTCAAGTTTATAAATACCCGTTTTACCACTACTTTTTCCCAAAAGGTTTTGTATGATCTATTTTCAGTTTTATTTGTGTAAAGATATTTTCTGTTTTTCCTTGTGATTTCCTCTTTGACTCATTTGAGGTTACATGTGTGTATTGTTTAATTTCCACATATTTGTGGATTTTTCTCATTTTCCTTCTGTTGATTGCTGGTTTCATTCCATTGTAATTGGAAAAGATATTTTGTATGATTTCAGTCTCTTCAAGTTTATTAAGACTTGTTTTGTGACCTAACATGTGATCTATCCTGAAGAACGTTCCATGTGCACTTGAGAAAAACATATATTCTTCCCTTGGACAGCATGTTCTGTATAGGTCTGTATATCCATTTGGTTTAAGTCCTCTCTTTCCTCATTGATTTTCCTTTTGGTTGTTGTATCCATTATTATAGGTAGAGTATTAAAGACTCAAGCTATTCTTGTCAAGCTGTCAATTTCTCCATTCAATTTGCTTCACATGTTTGGGAGTTTTGATGTTTGGGGTTTGTATGTTTATAGTTGTTTTATCTTATTGGTGAATAGATCCTTTTATCATTATAATAATGTTCTTTATCTTTTGTGATAGGTTTTGAATTTAAGTCTGTTTTGTTTGATATTAGTATAGTCATGCCAGATTTCCTTTGGTTACTGTTTGCATGGATTCTTAGATCTAAAGCAAGTCTTTTGTAGACAATATATAAAGGAATTCATCACTACTAGATTTGTCATAGTCCTTCAAGTTGAAGTTAAAGGACACTAGATGTTAAATTGAAACCATATAAAGATATAAAAATATCTGGTAAAGAAAAAACGAGCAAATATAAAAATCAATATTGTAATTTTGGTTTGTAATTCCACTTTTTATTTTCTACCAGATTTTAAAGACAAATGCCTAAAATATAGGTAAAAATCTACTTTACTGCATATGCAATGATAAGGATGTAGTTTGTGGAGTTAATAACAAAGGGGGATGGGATAGATTTTGTATATGATGGATTTTGTATATGATGGAAGTTAAATTTGTTTCAATTCAAAACAGATTATTATACTTTTAGATGTTATATGTAGTCCCCATGGTAGCATGAAGAAAATATGAATAGAATATACATAGGAGGAAATGATAAGAGAATCAAAATATGTCTCTAAATTATTTCATTAATTAATATAAAGAAAGGCAGTAATGGTGAAAATGAAAAAAAAGCAATTAGACATGTGAGCAATAATGACATGGCAAATGAAAACCCTTTCCTATCAGTAATTACTCTAAATATGAATAGATTAAACTACATAATCAAAAGACAGAGATTGGAAGAATAGGTTAAAAAGTCTTTTTTGCCCTTCTTTCTCTTCTAACTTCTGGGACTCCTGTTCTGTCTTCAAGCTTGCTAAATTTTCCCTCTATCTGCTTAAATCTGCTGTTGAACCCCTTTAGTAGATTTTCGGTTCAGTTTTTGTATTTTTCAGCTCCAGGACTTCTGTCGGTTCCTTTTTATACTTTCTCTTTGTTGATATCTTCATTTTATTCATGTAACTTTACTGATTTTCTTTAGTTCTTCATCCAGTTTTTTACCTTTAGCTTTGTAAGCATAGTGAAAATAGCTTCTTAAAGTTCTTCCTTATAAGTCCTATACTTGTGCTTCTTCAGTGACAGTTTCTGCCAATTAATTTTCTTCTTTTGAATAAGCCTCAATTTTGTTTCTTTGTACATTTTATGATTTTTTAAAAAGATTTTATTTATTTATTTGTCAGAGAGAGAGTGAGAGAGTGAGCACAGGCAGAGAGAGTGGCAGGCAGAGGCAGAGGGAGAAGCAGGCTTCCTGCCAAGCAAGGAGCCCGATGTGGGACTTGATCCCAGGACACTGGGATCATGACCTGGGCTGAAGGCAGCCGCTCAACCAACTGAGCCACCCAGGCGTCCCTGATTTTTTTTTTTAATGTGCAAAAAACAGCCCCCTTTCTCAGTCTTTATAGACTGGATCTGTACTGGGTAGTCATTCACTAAATAGTTAGATATGCTCTGAGCCTAAAGATCAGTTCAAGAGAAAAGCTTAAAGTCTTTTTAGGTCTTTTCTAGCATGTGTCTTTTTCAATTGCCTAATATATAGGGCTACTCTTGAATTCTTAATTTCCCGAACCACCTCACCCAACTCTTCCTTGGGTCTTTAGATGGTCTATTGTAGGTCTCCACCAAGAATAGGCACCTGTGGGCCTGTGGTACTTCGGCAGTTTTCGTGAGCCAGACTGCCACTTCTCCCAAATTTGGTGAGACAGAGACATGGTCTCAGGCAGCCCTCTGATGGGTTAGGCTGTTGGACATAAAATCAACTGTCCTCCCTCTGGTTTGAGAGAGAGAATTAGGAACTGGGATGCCACCTCCTCCGGACCAAGAGCACACTGTGCCAGAGTGTAGGTGGGACAAGGATGAGTAAAAATGCCACAACACTTCCTCCTGATTCTAAAGTAGCTTTTTCTGGATTGTATGTTCATTAGTTCCTGCAGAACTTTGACTGTTTCCCAGAGCTCCAGGTAAAGTTAATTTGGCCACTTTCTAGTTGTTGTTGTTGTTGTTTTAATTTTAGTTGTTTGTTTGTTTGTTTTTATTCATTTTTTAAAAAATTTTTAATGTTTTGTTAGTCACCATACAGTATATCATTAGTTTTTGATGTAATGTTCCATGAGTCATTGTTTGCGTATAACACCCAGTGCTCCATGCAATCCGTGCCCTCCTTAATACCCATCACTAGGTTAGCCCATCCCTCCACCCCCTCCCCTCTAAAACCCTCTGTTTGTTTCCTAGAGTCCATAGTCTCTCATGGTTTGTCTCCCCCTCTCCCTCCCCCTTCATTTTTCCCTTTTCCTAATGCCCTCCAATTTGTTTTTAGAGAGAATAAGAGCTCAAGTGGGGGTGGGAAGGGCAGAAGAGAGGGAGAAGCAGACTTCCTGTTGAGCAGGAGCCCAATGTAGGGCTCTTTCCCAGTACCTTGGGATCATGATGGGAGCCAAAGGCAGATGGTTAACCAACTGAGCCACCCGTGTGCCCCCCTCTAGTTGTTTTTAAATATTTCTGTGGAAAAATGAGGGCTTGATACTAGGGTATCCTAGTCCACCATTTTATTTGTACCATTTTTCTCGAGGACTGTTTGAGTTTTATTTTGATAAGTTGTTTGATGTTATCCAAGGTGTAATCATTTTGGGGTTATTTATTGTGTCCCTGTTTGTTAAAAAATCTCTCTCTTCTGATTGGCTAAAACTAGCATGTCTGTAATCTCTGTGATTTGTGGAAAATGTTTGGTTTAAGATTTCTGGTGGATTTTTGCCCAATATTTTATTTTTCTATGCACATCCTCATCTTTATATTCAACAGTAGATTCAAGAGAAATCTTGTGCAGATTTCTAGAGATATTTCTTTATGTAAATTGATCTTTTCCAATAATATATCTTTTCAAATTTCAGCCATGTCAGGCCCCCTGGTCTCTAATCTTTGTCTCCTCAACTCAGTGAGATCACCATTGGTTTCCCATCCTTGAACCATTGTTAAGAGAATAGCTCCAAGCAGAAATACAGAGCTCACTTGTTTTTTTTTCTTTCTTTCATTGTTTATATTGCTTAACTGATTGCCTATTGTCCACTCTCAGAGAACAGGGCTTCACATGTATTTTCCTGTTTTCTAGTTACATACAATAGGAAGGCAAATTAAGCAACACCTACTTGCTTATGGTTAGAGGGGGAAGAGATCTACAAATGGCTTTTACTGCTGTGAATACATATTCAACTTCTTCATAATAAAAAAAAGTAAGTTAAATTGTATGTTTATTACATTTACAATTCTGAAATTGAGACCTCTCTGTATGAGGTAGTGGTGGAACACAGTTTGACAATCTTCCCTGTCCACAGTGCCCAGAACAGAGACTCACATGTAGTTAGCAGTCAATATGTATTTGTCAAAAAATCCTCTCAGCAGTCAGAAGACAGGTCTATGCAGAACACAGTAGCAGGAGAAGTAGATTTTGAGCCCAGATATGTCGAACCACCTCAGCTCTGTAGTCAGTTTGCTTCTATTTCTAACTCTGCTGCAGCGGGAGGTCCTGCATTGTGATTTGTTCTCTACTTGTTCATCCTTTAAGGCCTTTACTCTTGAATTGCCTTGGGGCACTCTAGAAAAATTACAGCTTCATTGCTGTAGCTAATATGTCAGAAAGGAGACATAATTATTTCCTGCAGAAACTGGACTGTAAGTATAAAATATAAGAAAGGCTGGAGTGCATCTGGAGTTTGCCATCACCATTATCCTTGGGTAACATAATGCTTATTAAATTCCCAAGGGGTGTGTGTGTGTGTGTGTGTGTGTGTGTGTGTGTATAATCATTTTCATCACTACTGGGGATGTCACAAAGCCCTGAGATGATGAAGGAATTGGTCTTGTGAGAAATATGGTTGTTGTATTTTTAAAATCATTTAAAGAATGTTTATATAGAGTAGTCCTGGCATTGGATTCCCATAGGTCTTCTCTTTCTGCTGCTAATGTACCTGGAAAGATCTTACCACATTTCTGATATTAGGTCTGACCTCAGCACCTAAAGATTACTCTGTCTCCTTGATTGGTTGCTCACTTTTTGGAGATGGTGGGTACAGGAAGTAATTGGAATTGTTGCTTGGGATTTAGAGTTGGGGAAGATTTCACAACTTAGTTTAATCCATTTTAATTCTGTCGCCTTGGGAAAATGATCAATTCTTTCTGAGACTGTTTCTTCATTGGTAAAATGAGGGTAATAATTCCTTCTGTATAGAGCTGCTGTGAGGATTAAATGGAATAATTTATGTAAAGCTCTTAGCACAAACTTTGGAATGTTATTAGAAACCAAATAAGTTGAAATTATTATTATTAGTGGCAGCGAAGATGTATTACTAACTTCCAAGTAACAGTACAACAAATATTTTAGTCATAATTGCTTTGGTTTTGGTTCCGTCCTTCACATAATAGCCTATGAAGATATTTTTAGTTTTAAAGCCATTGTTTTTTCCAAGGCAACAGAGACCCAGCTCTTCTCTGTTCAGAGGACCCCATAGCATTTGGCACTGGAAAGACCCCCCCCCGGCAGGAGTCTCTGAAGTTACAGCCATACCACAGTCCTGTTGCCACTTCTGTCTCCTCTCCTCCACCGCATTCCCCTGTCACACGGGTCCACTGACGCAAACACAAGCTCATCCTAAGGCTGAGGTTAGGATTTCAGGGGCGGCACTGCCAGAGAAGAGTTCTGACTAGTTTGTCACTGTCCATCCACATGGGACGCCATTCCGGTAATAGACCCGATCTGCATCTCTGCTGTGCAGGCAGATGGCAATTGATTGTTTTTGCCACCCGTTAGAATTACCGTCAGGATTGTTCTCTGAAGACGCTACTGCTGAGCATGCGGCCGCAGCCTAAACAGTTGAGCTTACTGGCTAGCCACAGGCTTCAGGGGTGCTGGTGAGGGCTCCTCCAAGCAGCCTGACTTGTCTCCCCAGCGAGTGTCGATGACAGTGAGGGGCCTTGCGAAGGACACACAGTTCTCCCTCATTTGGATTAATGCCTCTGCCTGAGGGGTTTGGGGGTAATTCTAAGTTGGTTGGCGATTCAGATGAGGATTTTGAAGGGGCAGGGGGTGGGAGGCTGGGGGAGCCAAGTGGTGGGTATTATGGAGGGCACGCATTGCATGGAGCACTGGGTGTGGTGCAAAACTATGAATTCTGTTATGCTGAAAAGAAATTAAAAGAAAATTAAAAAGATGTTTGCCCTTCAGCTTCTGTGGTAGGTTGTGGAAATTACAGGTGATTTTTTCATTCCAAGGAAGTGTTTTCTTTATTTATGAAAACAACACATGATTATTGTAAAAAATTTACAAATATAGCACATGAAAAAAAAAAAGATGAATCCCCTTCCCCTCTCCCTACATGCACATGTGCATGCACTTGCACACACACACACAAAATCCTGTTATCCAAAGATACTCATGCTTTGACTTTGGATTTTTTTCCTTCTAGACTTTAAATTTTTTTTTCTGAAACCAGATGTTTGTGGCAGACAAATTTTGTCACCCACTGAGCAGCTATTACCCTTCCATTCTTGCTATTAGAACCCCCAAATTGTTTGAGGGACACTGTGCTCAGTCTTAAGTGGTGAGTCATAATTGTGATAGATTTAGGCCACTTGTGACCATTCTTTTCCACTTTGCCAATGACTGAATTAAGGACGAACATGTGTCCTAGGACAGTGAAATGCATGAGGATGTCTCCCAGGCATGGGGTTAGGGAAAGACGCTTCTCTCTGATTAAAAGAGAACCAAATGGGGTGCCTGGGTGGCTCAGTGGGTTAAGCCTCTGCCTTTGGCTCAGGTCATGATCCCAGGGTTCTGGGATCGGGCCCCACATCGGGCTCTCTGCTCGGCAGGGAGCCTGCTTCCTCCTCTCTCTCTCTGCCTGCCTCTCTGCCTACCTGTGATCTCTGTCTGTCAAATAAATAAATAAAATCTTTAAAAAAAAAAAGTAGAACCAAACAATGATAGTTTTGAATGTTGACTTTTAAAGACCTTCTGTCTGGACGATTAACAGCTACTTGTGTCCATAGAGCTATATGCCTTGGGAGGCAGGTCAATACCCCTGGAACGATGGAGTGCAAGGTTGAAAAGAGCTGGGTCTTTGATGATGCGGCTGCAGAACTGGCTAACCAAGCCAGCATCTTGTTAATAAACAATGGATGTCAAAATGGTGCAAACCAGTGTTAGTTTTCATTGTTGTTATTGTTACTTGCTGTTGAATACATACTCTCTGATGCACAGTTTTTCTGAAAAACCATGCTGAACAAAACATCAGCTGTGAGGCTGAAGAAAGACTTATTTTTTGAATCAGGGGAACAGCTGGAATCTTCTGGATTCAGGGAGGTGTCCTAATCGAAGCTTTAGACACTACCTCTTGATGAAGTGTCATTCTAGTGAAGGAAAACACAGTGGAGCTGAGACTGCTCTGTCCTCATGTGGCTATGTGTTCTAGGAGCACACATTCTTCATAAGTTATTTGTATTACTGGCCTGCTTAGAATATATTTTGCAAAGTGTTTGAAGGTTGGCAAATGTGATGGTGGAAATTAGGCTGGCCACATTCCATTCTGGAATAGGTGAATTGCCATTTGTCTGCTCCTGGCAATGACAGCACACAGTTCATCTGCTTTTGAACAGGTGTTGTAACATCCTGTTAGGAATGTTGCTCTGGCTACTGGCCAAGTCTTATTTGATTCTTTGGGGCATGGGGGAAGTAAGAAGAGAAAAATGATGACCTTTTTCTCTGTAGGAAAATAAAAGAGTGGAAAGTGTTCTACTAAGATGAGAATTTGATAACCTACAGCATTCTGAACAGCCATGTGTTGGGGCTGACCCTAGCTCCAGAGTGATAACAGCTACCACTTCGCTTACTAGCGTATTCCTGTTATTTTACAGTTAACTCTTTCCATTTAGTCCTTACAGGTAAAGGTCTCCAGCTGGTTTCTAGGAGAGTGTTGGTGCTTTCCACTTAAATACGAGAAGGAGCCTCACGTAGAATCTGCTCTACTTAACGGTTCTTCCCCATCATTCTCTCCTGCACTTCCTTAAGTATTCGTAAATCCCCTGGAATTCTGCTGGTTGACTATGTGACCGATTCAGCTCTACTGATCTATTATTCTGAAAAGAGTCAGGAATCAATATGCAGAAATGAAACCTGATTCATACTATACACAAAAAGCCAATTTCCAAGTAAATTGTCTCAGTTTGCAAAAGAAACATATGGGAGAACATCTTCATGGATTTGGGTATGGAAAGATTTTTGAAGAGGAAATAAAATGTACTAAATAGAAAGGCAATGATTATTAAATTGGACTATACTAATACCATGAACTTCTGTTTCTCAAAAACACCATTAAGAGAGTATGAAAGACCTTCTGAAGTGTCATTTCGATTCCTCTCCAATGAAGAGCTTGTTGCCTCACCTCCTGGGCGTGTTGGCAGCCAGACAGCTGCTTATAGCTCGTTCAGGAATTGTCTCAGCCATGGAGATCTGCCTTGCCCAAGACAACACCTCTTTCTGGGGTGGCACATAGCCAATGAGTGATGGACGTATGCGTACAGAGATCTGGCTATCTTCACCAAAATCATGACAACTCTGAAAGATATTCTCATTCTAAAACTTCCTCTAGAGTCAACCTAGCTTGTCATTGGTCCTTTATCACCAAGTGACTTCTGCCCAATCCTGATTTTAGCTTTTCCCTTCTATAGTTAGTAAGCCACTCAGTGAGGGAAGGTCTTAATAAATGTCCTGCAGTCAGAGTCTGTCTGGGTAACCCAGTCTGTTTCAGAAAATAGAAAAAGCACAGAGCCAGAGAAAATACTTTTATTTCATGTAACTTAAAGGAAATCATAAGTGAAATTTATTAAGAAATTCAAGAAGTTATTAAGAAAAGGAACCCAGTATAAAAAGGGCAAGAGATTCAAGCAGTCTGTTCACAAAAGAGGATATCCAAAATGACCAATAAATCTGAGAAAAAGCATTCAAACTTATTAACAACCAGACAAATACAAATTTAAAAAACACAGTGAAATACTACTACACGCTCACCAAAATGGGTAACATTAAAAAGGACTATCAGTAGGAAGTATTGGAAGGAGAAGGAACTGTTATACACTGCTGTTGCTAACGTAGCATAATCACTTTGGAAACTGACGCAACAGATTGGTATTATCTAATAAGGTTTATACGTATACACTATGATCAGCCATTCCACTCCTAGATATGCCCCCAGGAGAAATATGTGCATATGTTTGGGAGTCAAGATAATGGTTGTCTTTCCAGTGTAGTAATAGGAATGAGGCATAAGCTGACAGTTGGGGTTCTGATGACGTCGTATGCGGTAATTCATTGAGGTGCACGTTTATGTCTTCTGTACTTTGCTGTATGTGTATTAAATTCCACAGTTAAAAAAGGTAAAAAGAATTCATCATGAAACCTAAAAAACTAACTCTAGTAAGATTTTAATGCTAGAATTATAAAAAGTTTTCCTTCCCCAGCATAACAAGAGCAAATCAAAGAAATAATGAGGACTATAGAGGCACAAGCAGTTTTTTTGTCAGTATTGCAGAGCAACAACAGCTGGAAACATGCAATGATGCTATCAAGGCAGGATCTTTGTTTCCTAGAGTTACATCAAGGTCATGCTACATCATTAAATTACGACAGGTTTCAGCATCTCAGATTATATGGTGGTGGAAAGAGGAGTGGTTCTATCACACCGTTTCCATGGATAATTTACTTAACCTCTGAATCTTTGTATCCTTGCTGCTAAAATGTTAATAAGACTCATCTTGTTGTGTTACTGTGAAGAATAAAGAAAATAGGTACATATGCATCTGCACATCATAGATCCCCAACAATAATAGTTTGCCACAACACCCCTTTCCCGGTCTTCTTGCATTGTTGGCTTACTGTAGTGGGCATTCTGACATTGACAATCCACCGTTCAATCTCCTCCCGCCCTACCATGCAGTAATGATGTGGCTTTAGAAATATGTTCTGGTTCCAGGATTGGATTCTGATTAGTCGAAGATATTCATGTCTTTCCCATATTCCTCACAGTGATTGGTTCAAGAACCAAGGTTAAACTTTCCTGGGGCACTCCTTTCCTAACTGTGAAAAATTCACTGTGAGCGTGAAGATGACCCATGGCAGAGGGCATTCCTGAGAGAATTGTAGGGAAACAAAGGTTAAGCCCTACTCCTAACACACCTGAAGTAGCCCCCTAGTGCTCAACTTCTGGTTATATTAACAAATAAAATTTTATTTTTCCTAAAGCTTGTATAGATTGGGTTTCTATTGTAGTCAAACCGTTCTAACATGCTCAGACTGATTTATGACCAAAATTGTTAGATCTTCTTTATAAGAAATGTTTTTCACATTCTGTATCTTTATAGTTGATTTGGGAATCTAAGGGAAATACAGTCTAATTATCCTGGGAGCTGCATGCCTATTAAATACTGCTTAATTGAAGTCAGGCTGTTCTGATCTGTTTGAAGTCTCTTTTCTAACACCCATATTAGCAATATCTCTTCACAAAATCCCAAGTTTGATTAATAATCCCTGAATGAGACTTTGGCCTTCCCAACACAAAATAAGTAAGGCCCTGCTCCCTTCATCCTTTCTAGTAACTTCTCCCTTGGTGTCTCTTTCTCTCTCTCACTCCTTTCTCTCCGGTCTGGTTGTGAGTCTCCCTCTGTTTTTGCAACTCTGTCTTTCTGCCTCTATCCATCTCTTTCTGTTGTCTTTCCTGGTCTCTTTTTTCTCTGTTGCCAGCACAGGGAGACTGCTTTTCCTGTCCAGAGTAGAATAATTGCTAGAAGAGTAAGTGACTGATGTGTGTTTCTGACTATTCTCTTTTCTAACCTGAAGGACTGTGGAAGGGGTGGTGTGGAATAACATGTCGAGTGCGGGGAACACGGCAGGCACTCACCATGGCTCTTCTCTCTTGAATCCTCTTCTTGGGAACAGCCAAAAGGATGTGCCCTGTTTTCTCTCTCCTTTGAATAACTTGTCATTCTAAAGTGTGGGGGATCCATGACTGAGTAGACCTGATACTTCATTTCTCGGTTATTGGGAACTCTTCAGAGGGCTTGGCTGCCCTCCCTTCTAAAGGTACTTCTCATTTCCAGGGATTAACTTATTTTTCTTTTTTCCTGTGATGTGAAGAAGAACGGTGGGAGTCGACAGAACGTGGTCATAGGAGCAATATACTGCGTTTCCTCTGTCCAGGTGGCTTGTGGAGTATTGCCACAAAAATACTCAGTTTTTCTGCTGTTTATCTTGTCCTCCAAGTTCTGTCTCCACCATGTGCTTCCATACCCAGGTCCTGCATTTTATGAAAAGAATTTGTTATCTTGACTTAGAAACCTCTTTTTAAACCCACCTTTAACCCACCCTGTTTCTTTTAGCTACTGTATAGCCCCTACGTATGAATGCTAGTCATGCTTTCTGTCCAGTCAAATCTTGGGAACACTTGAAATATTTTTATTCTTAGATAAATATCAAATATAGTTGATTGATGTAGTCTCTTAGTCTGTGCAGTGGTAATTAGGACAATTCATTTACTAAATATGTATGTATGTGTGTGATTACATTTATCTAAATATGTATATGTATATATATTTATCCATATTTAATTCAGTTCATCTCCTTCTATGTGCTAACACTAGGTGCTGGGGCACAATTGTGAATATGGTCAACCTAGTCTTTCTATCCTTACGTCACCTCCTGTACTGGGTTGTTGAATAGTGTCCCTCCACCTCCTCCAAATCTGGAATCTAGAACCTGTAAGTGGTGGAAATAGGGTCACTGCACGTGTAATTGAATTAAGACGAAGCCATACTAGATTAGGGTGGGCTCCAAATCCAGTATTACAGGTGTCCTTACACAAAGAGGGAAATGTAGACGCACCTAAACACACGAGGGGGGACACCAAGCAAAGATGGATAGAGAAGGAGGCCATGTGAAGTCAGGGGCAGAAATCAGAGTTATGTGTCCACAAGTCAAGGGATCCCAAAGATTCAGCCACTATAGAAGCCAGGATGGCAGTGGGGACCAGATTCTCCCTCAGATCCTCTGGTGGAAACCAACCACAGCGACACCTTGCCTTCAGACTTTCAGCCTCTAGAACTGTAGAGTCCTATAGTTTAATCTACCCGGTTTATGGTTATTTGTCACAGCAGCCCCTCGGAAACTAATTAGATATAGAGTCCTTCCTAAGCTTTTTTTTTCCTTCTATTTTTTTTTTTTTTAATGGGAGGAGGTCTTTTCTCTACTGCATCCCCTCTATAGTATTACCTTGGTGTTTATCTTCATTTCTCTTGGACATTTGTTTTAGATCTTCAGGAATAGGATTGTAATCATTTTTTTCTTATTTTTCATGGGACGTGTCCTTTGCCTGCCGGTAGACTTTGTTTTTGGCATCATAAATCACAGTCTGGAAACTTGTTCTTTGATGCCATCTATTTAATCAGCAACAACCATTTCCATATCTCGCATCCCCAACGTAAAGTCTGACCTTCAACAGGAAGAAAAAAATGTATATTATCCTTTCTGTCGTTCAGTGATGTACTCATTGCCTGTGTCCCCTTGACAAATGTCATCCCAGTTACTGTTTACTGCAGTTTGACTTGTCCCCCCTGTGCTACTTTCGTCCTTCTGGAGAAAATGTGTGTGCACTGAGGGTGGAAAGTACTGTTCTCATTTTCTTTCTCCTCTTTTTCCCTTTCAGAATGTTGAGCACTGAGAGGAGCACAAAGCCAGCACGTAATACTTGGTTGACTGATTTGCTGACTCTTATATTTTCCCAGGGAACTTTTGAGCCAAGGACAGATCTTCTGAAGCTGCTGGGATCAGTGTACCAGGCCTCACTGCTAATAAAAAATACCGAAATACTAATTTCTGTCAAGTGCTTTGCCATGTGCCCTAGAAGGTGGGGCCAGCTTCTAGACATGCCCTTTCAACTACTGTCATCTACACATATTTGAGGTTCTGTAATGCTGCCACCTTACAGTATTCCTTGCACCATTATAACATTCCTTCTGGAGTATGGTTTTCTTGGCAGCTTGGAGGGAGTCTTACAAAAAGTAATCAGTGAACATGTTCTGTTCTCCACCTTCACATTCTCCACTTCCATCAGACTTTTTCTCCATGGAATTAATCCAAGCCATGTATTCACTTTGGAGATTTTCCCATCTGTCTTACACACACTGATCAATGGATTCCAACTCAGTTATTTCAGAGCTTTTACGTGTGTCCAGGATGAAGCCCAAGTACCCAGAGACTCTTCTTTTATGCATTAATCTGAACGAGGACCAGCCATTACAAAGCATTGTGTTTACCTCCCTTGGAAGGCTGCGGGTTCTACTAACAGTCATGACTCTCTGTGCATTATGATTATGAAACTCTGTCACCTTCTCTCCTACTGTCCTCTCAAATGTCCTTAAACTACACCTGTATACCATGCAATGCTAAAAACTCATCATCCGTTTAGTCAAGTACTGATCTAGCACAATATTTGTGTGATGTGGTCATTTGGTTTAGTATTTTATTTTGTAGATGAAAGGATCTTTGGGAATAGATACTGTACTTGTTTGATTGGGCTTGGACTATGACTCTCCCCTGGATAATTTTTTTTCCCTGGATAATTTTAATTGAGGGTGATCTACCTATTCCAAATACATTCTTGACATGGGTCCACAAAGAAAGTAATGGACTTTTTTTTTTGGTAATTGATTTTTGAAAAGACAACATCACAAGATATATATACATATGAACATGGTTCTCTTTCATTTTCTCTAGATTGTATAAAAATGGATGGTAGTTTAAAGGATGATTTGAGAGTCTGAGGTATAGGTATAGCAGGTTAATGAGAGATAAGATTGAAATACTGAATTGGGGCAGTTTAGAGAGAGGTCTTGATTCTTATGCACATGAGTTTAGACATCATGTATAGATATAGGGAACATGTCCAGGGTCTTTGAAGAAAGAAGTGACGTACTTGGAGTAATTATCTTTGAGTGCATCAGTCATGCATCCAAGTGCGGGTTGGACTGGAGAAGGGCTAAGTGTGCAGGTGAAAGGCAATGAGGTCCTACTGCTCTAGACACTTCTCTGAATTGCTGAGCTGAGCAAACATGACCAAGGGTTACATTGTTGCAGACCTTTCTACCTAAGGGTTCTTGTTATTATTCCAGAACCCAGAAATATTATCTAGCTGCCTGCAAACTGAAACCTAAAACTGCGTTGGGTTTCCATTTACCCATGGAAAATTGGGGAGCTAAAGGTGATGAATTAAGAATAAGTTGCTGGTGAGCCAGAGAACATGACTGGGAATTCTACTGAGCAGTGATTAGCCTTCTGTGGTATACATCTTGCATGCCTATTTCTGTCTCTACCTACACCTCCACAGGTCTTAAATACACATTTAATAACTAGGGATTCACATAACCAGACAGTCACAGAAGGGAGACTTAGAAAGGGAGGACTCCCCCAGAGAATGGGCATTTAATGACACATGAGCAAGTGAGGAAAAGCAGAGGTCCTCATTTTCTCACGGGTGGGAGGTTATCTGAAGATGCGGGAGTGGAATGAATAAACAGGCCTGGGGGAGCTGGACAGGAGATCACTGGATTTTACCTGAGTCCTGGGCTTTTAGAAAATAGTGTTAGGTAAGAGACCTTCCCCATTCCCTTCTTCTTCTTCTTTTTTTTTTAAATTAATTTATTTTTATTTCTTTTCAGTGTAACAGAATTCATAATTTTTGCACCACACCCAGTGCTCAATCCAATACGTGCCCTCCCTAAAACCCACCACCAGGCTTCCCTAACCTCCCACCCCCTGCCCCTTCAAAACCCCTCAGGTTGTTTTTCAGAGTCCATAGTCTCTCATGGTTCATCTCCCCTTCCAATTTCCCTCAACTCCCTTCTCCTCTCCATCTCCTCATGTCCTCCATGTTATTTGTTATGCTCCACAAATAAGTGAAACCATATGATAATTGACTCT
>PISX010022026.1:0-32465 GCA_004024625.1 Mellivora capensis
CCCCTGAAATTTTTTTCTCTTGAACCTATTTTCTTTCAAAAAATCAGCCAAGAGGGCTTGCACTCTCTATGTAAACTCTTATAAACAAGTATGTGGTTCATTGACTCCCAACTCTGAAAACAGTTCCAATTTCATTTTGATACTGCAGAGTAAATATAATGGTTAACTAGGTAGCTATGCTTCCAGCTCAAGAACAAACTTCATTAAGAATTGGAATCTTTGGGTCATGGGTCTTCTATATAGGGTCTTCTACCCTTCAACAGGAGAGGATATGAAGAACCACATAGTTCACTTGACATTAATATGTGCACTTGACATTTGTAAGTATACTTGACATTTAAGATTAAAATCTGGCCCTTGGCACTAAATTGACTTAAAAATGAGAGATACTGAGAGAGGGGAGCATTTTTCCTAAGTAAGGAGTGAGTCAACACAATCAAACTTTATAATCTAAATGCTTGCTTTCTTTAGAAGAAAAAAAACAGAACTCAGTGTTTGCTAGATTTCACTCTCCAAGGCCAATAGCAATAGAGGCAACATATATCCATTTTGTCTTGGTTATGTAACTTGTCCTTTGTTAAATAGTAAAAAATTAAAATTATTGGATAATGCACTTCTATGTACATAAGTCAAGTTGTACCAAACCATCCTATCTCCTTCAAGCATCTCAGACACCCTAATCTGTGACTCACCCTCTTCCCAATTTTTCTCCTATGGCATCCTAGCACAGTGGAGAATATCAGGGGAGACAAGGAAGACATTAAGAAATCAGGATTATTGAAAATGTAGAGGAGATGATGAATTGGATAGCGGTTCCCATCTTGCAAGGTTGGATGACTGATCTACTTTATTACTCTGATTTTTACAGCTTATTATCAAATCAAGTTAGTCAATTGAGTTTATTTCTTGTCCCCTAGACTAGGGGTGAAAAAACTACAGCCTTCCCACAGAACAAATAGAGCCCTCCAGCTGTTTTTGTAATAAAGTGTTTTGGAACATGGCCATGCCTATCCATTTATGCAGTGTCTATGGTTGCTTTTTTTTTAAATTTATTTATTTGTCAGAGAGAGAGAGCGAGCACAGGCAGACAGAGGCAGAGGGAGAAGCAGGCTCTCTGCCAAGCAAGGAGCCGGATGTGGGACTCGATCCCAGCACGCTGGGATCATGACCTGAGCCGAAGACAGCTGCTTAACCAACTGAGCCACCCAGGCGTCCCTCTATGGTTGCTTTTATGATACATGGCAGAATTAAGTAGATTTCCTTAACTATCCAAAAGTAGAGAAAAAAGAAAAAATTGAGCAGAGTAAAGGGGGCTGAAATGTGAAAAAGGTGGTTGCTATTTTAAATAGGTTGGGTACAATGGGCTCCATTAAGAAAGCAGCATTTGAGGAGAGACTTGAAGGAAATGTGAGCATTAGCTATGGAGCTCTGAAAACTTTTCATAAGCCAAAATGGCATAAAGCAAAGCAAAGAAGCAATTACTATTAATTTACACAGAAACATTTGTGAGTGTTCCCGGACCCCCCAAAATAATCTCTCTTGGGCTTTTCTGATACCTTAGGACACATCTTGCTAACAGATGCACAAAATAAACCAAGGTAAAAACATACATGCTCACAGACCCGGTTCAAGCACAGGCACCTTGATGCTGAGAGGCTGAGTGCGGTTCCTGGAGAAAGAGCTAGGCGGCGCCACTCTCACTCCTCAGGGAGCACAACTGCCCAACAGCTAGCTGCCTGCAAGGCAAACGCTCAGTGCTCTTTTTGCTTTTGGGTTTTTTTCATAAAAGCCAAAATCCTCTTCGAATTTCTTTCAGTTAGCAAAAACAGGTACTAATGTAGGTCTTTCCTCAAAGCTAGGTGGTTTCATGGGAACTTTTAAAAAAGTGGGGGCTACCTAGAGTTGCAACAGAGACTATCTGTCCCACAATGCCCAAACTTTACAGAAAAAGTTTATTGACCCCTTGCCTTAGACTATGGTTACCTGACAACTGAAAAAAAAAATCTGGACAATTTAGGATATCAAATTGTGTTAATAAATGAAATATAGTAATGTCTTCTCTCTGTTGGTCAGTATTTCAACAACCAAAAACCTTTAACTTTTAAGCAATAAATTGTTTTTATTTTTGCTTCAGATCATTATAAAATTTAACCAGATTGCCCTCATTCCACTCTAAAATGTATTACACATTAAACAGAAGATACTGAGCATAATTTAATAATGAAATGTAACAGAATAATCCTGGGCTCTGGAGTCCAACCAGAGATTTTACAGGATTTATGCTAATTCCATTAACAAACAGCCCAGTGGGTGTTTAGATAAGGACTTAGGAGTTCCAAGGCCTATCAGATATTTCCCTTTTCTACTCCTCTATTTTGAGCAGCTATATGTTCCCAAGAATTTGTCAGCCATTGGTCCTTTCTGCAAAAGGAAAAATTGAGGCCACATCCTCCATTTGGTGGCAATTTGCTCACCTAACCTGCTGACCTTTCTCTGTGTTCTCCATGCTCACCAGCACTGATTTAATCTAGATCAAATTTCCCGGTGCCTAATAAAAACCAATCAACATCAAAACCAAAAGTATTGCCCTGCTCTGAGCAATACTAGGACAGAAATAGAAGTTGCAGGAGACATTACAAAGACCTAAGTAGTGATTATAAACTAATAGCAGTGGGATGCCTTGGTGGCTCAGTCAGTTAGGCATCCAACTCTTAACTTTGGCTCAGGGCATGATCTCATGGTTGTGAGATAGAGCCCCGCATTGGGTTCCATGCTGGGCGTGGAGCCTGCTTGAGATTCTCTCCCTCGGCCCCTCCCTCCACTCACTCACTCTCTCTCTCAAAAAATAAGTTAATTAATTAATTAACAGCAGAATTTTGCCAATTTGCTTAACTGTCTCCAGTAATGACTCTCTTTACAACAATGAATCACCTAGAGTATGGCTATTTACTGTAGGAATTGGAAGGGTCAGGAGATAGTTTTGCCTCATTGAGCTTTTGCAAATGATAAATGAGATTTTTTGCCACAAAAGAAGGATCCTTTACTCCTAGATCTCCAGAAACAGTTTGAATTAATGGCCCTGGAACACTTGAAAGAGACTTTTTCTTTTTATTTAAATTCAATTTGTGAGCATATAATACATCCTTAATTTTTGTCATATGTTCTTTTTTTATTATGTTCCATTAGCTAACATATAGTACGTTAGTAGTTTTTGATGTAGTGTTCAACAGTTCATTAGTTGTGTATAACACCCAGTGCTCATCACAACACATGCCCTCCTTAATACACATGACCCGGCTACCCCGTCCCCCCACCCACCTCCCTTCGGTAACCCTCAGTTTGTTTCCCAGAGTCCAGAATTTCTCATGGTTTGTCTTCCTCTCTGATTTCTCCCCATTCAGTTTTCCCTCCCTTCCCCTATGGTCCTCTGTGCTATTTCTTATGTTCCACATATGAGTGAAACCATATGATAAAAACTTTCTGATTTTTCTCTCCTGTTTTATTTCTGTTCTTAGCTTTGTTTAGGGAAAGGGGAATAGAGCAAGTTGTAAAAGTACATCTGTCTGCTGACTTGAGCACTTAGAAGGTATTTGGTTTCTCTGTCATCTATGCAGAACCAATAAAAAAAAGCTACTCTAGAAATTTCTTGGTTCTCCTGAAAAAATAATGCTGTTCTGCAGAAAGGCCTATCGGACTCCATAGCTATTGAGATTATACTCTTTACCCGCTCAACCACACCAGACCCCCAAATTCCCTGCCTCAGATGCTGGACTGGGAGCAGTTCCTTTGGAACCTTTCACCAGGCTTCCCATAATCAGGAACACAGTTTTCCCCTCTTCTCTGCCACAAAATGTCCAGAGTTATCTGAAGGAGGCAATCCTGTTTGAGTGTTAGAAGCCTACTAGAGACCAAGCCTACTGGCTTGGTCCTGACGTCCTGAAGAAGACTTAGAACTGAAAACCTAACAGCTGTCCTCCTGAGCTTCACAGGGTGATTCCCTAGTGACCCTGGCTTCATCTCAGTTCTTTTTTTTTAATTTATTACTTATTTGACAGACAGAGATCACAAGTAAACAGAGAGGCAGGCAGAGAGAGAGGAAGGGAAGCAAGCTTGCCGTCAAGCAGAGAGCCCGATGCGGGGCTCAATCCCAGGACCCTGGGATCATGACCTGAGCCAAAGGCAGAGGCTTTAACCCACTGAGCCACCCAGGTGCCCCTTCATCTCAGTTCTTATGGAAGTAGCAGATACATTCATGCAGAAGCCATTATCACCATGTTTACCAGAGGATGAGCCTGGAAACAATTTTACTATACTTTCTCCCTGGCAGGCAGTATGTTCAGTGGCTTCTTTTTTTTTAGGCAAGTAGGCTCTGGAACAGGAACTCCACTTTGCATTCCTTCAGAGGGCATTACTGAAATTGCAGTCCATGTGAGTGCTGTCCCCTTGGAACTGTATTGTGCACAACTTACACACCCACACTGTGGTAGGCAAAATAATGGTCCCAAAGATATTCATGAACTAATCCCTGGGAATGACAATATGTTAAGTTACCTGTCAAGGTAAAATTAGGTTGAGGATGGAAAGAAGGCCACTAGTCTACTGACCCTGAGAGGGGAAATTACCCTGTGTGATGGGTAATTTTAAATGTCAACATGGCTGGGTCACAGTGCCTAGTTATTTGATCAAATGTTATTTTGGATTTTCCTATAGAGGTGTTTTTGGGTGAGAAGTATGTTTAAATCGGTGGACTTTGAGTAAGGCAGATTACCCTCCAAAATGTGGGTGGGCTTCATCCAGTCAGCTGAAGGCCTTAATAGAACAAAACACTGACTCTCCTAAGCAAGAAAGAATCCTCCAGCAGATGGCCTTTTGACTTAAACTGCAACACTGGTGCTTCCTTGGTCCCCAGCCTGTTGGCCTACCCTGCAGATTTTGGACTTGCTCGCCTCTATATTGGCATTAGCCAATTCCTTAAATATCTCTCTCTCTCTCTCTCCCCCCCCCCTTTCCCTCTCTCTCTCTCCCAACACACACACACACACACACACACCCTGTGGGTTCTGTTTCTCTGGAGAACCCTGGTCAGTACACCTTGCTTTATCTAGTTGGACCCAAGGTAATCACAAGAGCCCTTTAAATATGGAAGAGGGTAGTGGAAGAGAAGGTCTGAGTGATGGGGTGTGAGAAGAATTCAACTGCCATTGCTGGCTTTAAAGATAGAGGAAGGGCCATGAGCTGAGGAATGTGGGCAGTCTCTAGAAGCTGGAAAAGGCAAGAGAGTAGATTCTCCCTTCGAGTCCCCAGAAGAAACACAGCCGTACTAACACCTTGATTTTAGCCAAAGGAGATCCATTTTGGACTTCCAATCTCCAGAACTGTAAGAGAACACATCTGCGTTGCTAAGCTGCTCACTTTGTAGTAACTTGTTCAACAGCAATGGGAACTCCTACAGCAAGGAAGTGGCCCTTTGCTGGAGTCTGACACCCTGAGTTCTCACTAGTCTCTACTACCTACCACAGGCCTACCATCCCTTATCTGGAATCCCCAAATCAAAAAATCTTTGAAAACTATGTCTTGTAACTTATTCGGCATTAATACCTGGCCTGATCTGGACTAATATGGAGCTACTTGTGGTCTTTACTTATATCACTAGGTGTGACTGTTCCCGTACTTCAGTGTAGGAATATTAATGCATTTGACTATGTGGCATGACCGCCAGAGTTACCTGTGGAAGATATTATGTAGTCTGTGGGATACATAGCATATATCTTTCTAAAAGCCAGAGGTTTCTGAATTTTGAACCATATCTGACTTCAGATCAGATTGTGGATCTGAGTATGAGTTCAGCATCCTCTTCAGCAGGTACTAAACATTCAGTGATCGTAATGGCTGCTCGCCAGCATCACCCCCTTCTCTCTTTGCCTCATTCCCTTTCCTTCTACCTATGTGTGCACCCCCCCCCCGCTCCAGATATATTCTACAAATATTTGAATGCCTGCTCCATGCCAGGCCTTGCTCCCTCTCTCCTCTTCTTCGGTGCTTGTACTGAAATAAATCCCTCACAAACAACCATTAAATAAACAAGACCATTAAAAAAACCTGGCCAAATTGTCAGCAACAGGTAATCTCTGAACCTGACAGAGAAAGGACGCTGAGGAACGTACTCGTCAAAGGACCAGAGGGATAAGTAGGAAGAAGAAACTTATTTGCTGAGCAGAGGCAAGCAAAAATCATTTATTACAAACCCAATGCATACCCCAGAGCTGATAACAAAGAATCCCACAGGTATGGTCCCTGGTCTCGGAAGCTTATAAAAAAAGCCAGTCTACACTGTTATGCCCCCAAAATGGGTCCATGATTAAAGGAGCGAGACTGATATAAAACGAAGGTCAAGCAAAGCTTTATTTCGTGCCAAGCATCAAGAATCTAACCGAACGTTTGGGGACGCACCTCTTACAAGAGAGAGTGACCCTTCTGTTTCACAGACTGGCTTTTAAGGGCAAAGGCCATGTGGTCGGACCTGGCCATGTACAGGTGGCCAATGAGATTGTAACATACACAGGAAACTCCACAGTGATGCTAGGTGACCAACTGAATTACAGTCTACCCTAGTAGACATTTGAACCAGCCTATCACCTTGGTCAGGATTGGTGCCCAAAAGGGGCCCAAAGGGCGGGGTCCATACTCTTTGGCAACTAGGGAGACAGTATGCATCCCCCCACTGATCAGATGTCTCCACCTGGCCTGACCCACCCTTGTATTTGAGCTTTGTTACCTGAGGCTGGTTTCCTGGACTTGTTTTTAAGTAAATCCCCTGGGGGAAGGGGAGCAGGGACAGTTTAAGGGTTAAACAACAAGGTTATTGTTTAACCTCAATGGAAGCCTCTGGCTAAAATATACAAATATAAAATAGGTCCTTACATACACTAGAGCAGAGACACCACAGTGACTTAAGAAGACAAACTTTTACAAATATTAGTTGCTTCAAATCATTCAACAAACATTTCTTGATCACCTATGAAGTGCCAGGACTGGCCCATACATTACTTCACTGAACCCTCATATCGGTGTGACATACTTTCGTATGACAATATTTAATTGATAAGAAACTGGTACAGAGAGAGATGAAGTGACTTGCTCAGGGTTATGTAGTGGCAGACTCGGGATTTGAAGACCATCCCTCCGTTCACATTGCCTATGCTGCTCTGCTGCTGACTTTTTTTAAATGGCTCTTGATTTCGATACATTGACTGAGGTAGTAGATATGAGAAAACAAAGATTTCCACAGAAGGGATTAGGGAAGAGCTCAAAACATTGTTGAGTTCTTTGCTTCACTAAGGGTTACAGATACAATCCCTCGAATTTTTTTTTAAAAAGTGTTCGTCTTCGAGTTCTTAGAGAGAATATGCCTTGGGCAAAATGCATTCGAAGAACTTCTTTTGAACCTTTGAATGACTGGAAAACCCTCAAAAGCTCCTTTCAAAACCAGCAAAAGCTCCTTTCCTTTGAGGGTTTTTTTCCCCTCTCCTTACACATGCAGATCACACCCCTTTGAGATGCTGATCTTTCTCCCATGATGCACTTGGCTGATGGAAAGACAAGCTTCCGGCACAGAAATGCCAGTTGAGTTGACAAGCAAACCCCATCAGTATGCAATGTTTACACAGTACAGTTGAGCAACAGCAGTTCCCACAGTCTGCTGTCTTGGGTCAGAATTCTAATTAAGCCTTAAATCTTCCGAGTTCAGATTAATTCTTATCACCGAGGTCTAAGACTTTGTGGTGTAGAAATCTGAAGCCTTGTTGGTCTGAGCAGTTGTGTATAAACATCCCGGAGCACCACCGTTTGTGGTGTGAATGCAATTCGCTTTGGTCCACCTCAGTTCTTTTTCTCATTAATTACCAACTTCAGTGGTCGCTGTGGATCACGGGACTGTACTTTCCTGGAGTTGCCTATCCTCCAACTAACACGCCAGATGAGCGGGTCTGTGAGACAGACTTGCGGGTGTTGGCAGTAATGACTACTCAGCCTCAGGATACAAGCATCTCTCTACCACATTAAAAAAAAACTGTATTGGTAAGCTTACAGCAAATAGTATCTTAATTCAAACAGTTTCTACCTATTAAAACTTCTGAAGTATACTTCAAAAGACACAGCTGGAAAGCCAAATGCCAATTCCATCTCTTTGAGTTCTTATCTCTTCCACAAATTTCACCATCTCTGTCACAAAGGCACAAATGAAGCTTATGAAGTACCAATTACTGGGGAGCAGCCCCACTGAAGTCAATGCCTTCCCCGCCCTTAATTCAGACTCCGTATCATCAACATTTCCACCTAAGATGCTTTATTGGAAATTAAAAAGAAGTGATTAGCGCTAATCCTTTTCCAGAATTAGAAAGTGGCAGAAAAATTACACATTTAGAACTTCACTCTTTAAAAGGCAATTTTGTTTCCATTGCTATTCCTGAACAATGCACTCTGATGACAGTTCAAAAGGCGTGGGGGTGGGGAGAGCAATTATCCAGCTGACAAAAGGCTTGTGATTCTCTCTGAGACCAAAATGAAGGATTCCAAAGACTCAGCCACGTGCAGGACTTGGCTCCTGGTATTGCCAGAGATACCCCACCCAGGAAGTTCTACAGGGTCAACAGGACATTCTACAATTGGAGATCCAATTGAGAGACATTGCCATCTGGTAGGAGCACCACTAAAGGGAGGCAGAAATTGCTAGCCTGGACAAGAGACCTCATCAATCTGCTAACGGGTGGGGAAAGCATGTTGTGCTTAAGTGTTATGCTGACAGTGTCAGAAAGAGAGGCATAATTTCCTTTCTGCAAATATTGAGTTAAAAGAACATTTCAGAATCATTCCCATTTTGTTGGCCATGACCGTGCATTTCACATCTAAGCAAAAATGAGCTTGATTCCACAGAACTGAAGTATGGAGAGGACCATTCCAAAATTATTTAAAAAGAGGGAGGTTTCAAGGATTCTGGACTTGGGGGCTAGTTGCACACCAGACAGATTATTATTGGTGGCGAAACATCACTGTCCCTCTCCATGGGCCTAGCACAGGTTATGTCCCATAACAGGAACTCAATAAATATCTGATAGATCGAAGAGAAGATTTTTGATCAGGAAAATTTTCGATTAGGAATATTCACTGGGTAGCACTATGCAGGCTGACCTGGATCTCGAAGAAACCGGAGAAGGGGAGAACCATCAAGAGCCGGAATGATATATGAATGGAAATTGTGAATTAAAAATAAAGCAACAGGTCAACCTCATTAGTAATCAGGAAAATACAGATTAAAATAACAATGAAATAATTTTCCCCTGTCAGATTTGCAATGAATAAGAAGTCTGGCAATATCAAGTGGTAGCAAGGATTTGAGGAAAGAGACCTTTTAGAGAACAAGTTGACGGTATCTCATAGGCTTTACAATGTACAAATCCTTTGACTCAGGAATTTTACATATAGAAATAATATCACTCGTGCACATCCATGTGTAGGATGCTCACTGCCGTGTGGTTTATAATCAAATAAACACAAAATAACGACCAAAAACACTCTTGGAAAACAGCCTAAATGTCTACCAGAAAAGGACTGGCAAAATTAATGACACATCCTTATTTTGTTGACACAGTTTCAACAGCAGTTTAAAAGAGTGAGGAAGACCTAAGTGTACTGACATGAGATGATTATCACAATGTGCTAATGGGGGAAAAAAACAAGTTAACATACTACTGTATGTGGCATGATCCCATTTATATAAAATAACCCAAACCAACCAAATATGTTTATATATGTATAGAAAAAAGTCTGGAAGGATACACACCAAACTATTATTAACTGAAGCTATCTTTTTTTTTTTGATTATTGAGTTGGAAGTATGCCTAAGACATACTGTTAAGTGGGGGGAAAAGCATGTCATAGTGAAATATGAAGAGTATGATCCTATGTAGGTGTTGGAAAATCTGGTATGTACATTTCAGTTTCAACTGTTATAACAAAGACCATAGACTGGATGGTTTAAATGATAGAAATTTATTTCTCACAGTTCTGGAAGCTAGAAAATCTGAGATCAAGGTGCTGGCAGCTTCTGTGTCTGGTCAGAAACTCCCTCCTGATTTGTAGACAGCCACCTTCTTACTGTACCCTCGCATGGCCAAGAGAGAGAACGTCTCTCTTGTGTCTTACAAGGGCATTAACGCCATTCACGGGGGCTCTACTGTCATGACCTAATTACCTCCCAAAGGCCCCAGTTCCAAATACCATCACATTGGAGACTAGGGCTTCAACATATGAATTTTGGGGAAGGGGGTCACCTTCCTATGCTCATACATAAATAGAAAACGGCCTGGGAGGACTTATACCAATGATTCCAAGCAGATATCAGTGGTTACCTCTGAGCAAAAAAGCAGGATGTGTGTGGACGGTACTACATGGATAAGGTTGATGAAATTGGTTGATGAAAGGACATTTTCATTGTTTATTATATATCATTTTGCTTTAGTTATATTTTTATAATAACCATGTATAAATTTAGAAAATCTTGCTTGTTTTGAAAAAAATATATCAGAAAGAACAATCCTAGGTCTGTATGGTATTCGTTCTTTTTTTTTTAAGATTTTTTATTATATTTTATTTGACACAGAGAGAGAGATCACAAGTAGGCAGAGAGGCAGGTAGAGAGAGAGAGGGGAAGCAGGCTCCCTGCCAAGCAGAGAGTTGGATGCGGGGCTCGATCCCAGGACCCTGAGATCATGACCTGAGCTGAAGGCAGAGGCTTAACCCACTGAGCCACCCAGGCACCCCATGTATGGTATTCATTCTGAACCCATCTACGAGCCATCTATGAGCCACCCCAGAGCCAGTCAGCTGCAGATCACCACCTGAAATACAGGTTGGCTCACTCTCCCCAGGGCCATGTCTACCCACTGAGGCAGTTAATCACAGCCTTCTGATGGTCTCACATATGGAGGCTCAAAAGGCCGGTTGAGTAGATGAAGCTCCAATGATAAGTGCTGCCCAGAATCCCCATCCCCAACACACCACACACACACACACACACACACACACACACACACACACACACACACTGCAGCAGTTATCTTGGTCCTTGGGAAATTCTGTACAAAATCACCGTGGCATAAGGCGTTGGGGCCCCAGTCTGCTGATGCTCTGGATGATTGGTTAAACAGCAAATCGATCTGCTCTCATCCCCAGGCAATGTCTCACTACACTACACACTGTAGATCAAATGGCACCTTGCTTACACACCTAGCTAAAGCACAGGGTAGGGTTTCCTTCAAGAAACTGTAATTTATAGCACTTCTTCTTAAATAAAGAGCCCCTTTGTTTCCTATAGGCACACAATTCTTCCCAACCGGGCATACTTCTTCTGGAGCTGTCCATATTTGGGGCACTGAGTGTCTCCTGGGGATAATTGTAAGTCAGCAATCTGTACTGAATGAAGACGGCTTTAGCACAACTGTTGGCACCAGTTGTTTTATGATGTGTCACACTTTCAGACAACACAGTTCTGGGGAATTGGTATAAGCAAAGGGAAACTGATACTTAATGGAGACTATTTTAAAGGATATACCTAGGAGGCTTCCATTAGGATTCCTCACAAAGTTTTGTCCTAGCTGTTTTTTAAATTATTTTAGGGTAGAAAATGAAACCACTTGTCCTCATTCTATCATATGATATTCATTCATTCATTCAATCATTTCACTTCATTCATTCATTCAACTAATGTTTTCTGAGTACCATTTACTTAACAGACATTCACTGCAACCTACTGCTCCCGGAACTGTGCCAGGCACTGAAATGCAGCATTCTCTGTGGATGACAGGACTGGTGATAAATGCTGGCATGGAAGAAAAAGAATCATCTCTGACCTCACTGCTATCAGAGAGATTCTGACACTCAACTAACTTGGTTCAATTAGCTCCTCTTTTTTAAAAGATTTTATTGATTTATTATTTATTTATTTATTTGAAAGAGAATGCATGTGTTGGGTGGGGGCAGAAGGAGAGGGAGAGAGAGAATCTCAAGCAGACTCCGTGCTCAGCATGGAGCCTAACATGGGGCTCGGATCTCATGACTCTGAGATCATGACCTGAGCCAAAACCAAGAGTCAGATACTTAACTGACTGAGCCACCCAGGCGCCACCCAATTAGCTTTTCTTGGCTTCTGCCATCTATTCATTCATCAACACATGTATATATTGAGTTCCTAGCATTGTATTAGGCATTAGGGATGCAACTAGAAGCAAAATGAAATAAAACTCCAGCCTGGAGTGCTCTCTGTTGGTCACATGATCACATTACAGCAATAACACATACACCAAGATATCCATTTTGCCCCTCATTCCTGCCCCCAACCCTCATAAAATCCAAATAAAGCAGCTTCACTTAAACTTATATTTTGAACTTCCAAGTGAGATTTAGTTAAGGCAAAGATGATGTTTGATTGTTTAAAGTTGGAAAATTAACTTTGTGTTATGACATTGGCTATGAATTTTCTTTCTACTGAATCTTCACAACTATATGTCTCAAATCTAGGAAGATGTGCTTCCTCAAAAATTATTTCTTAATCTTGCTGACAGGTTCTTACTTCCCTAGGATTTTACATTCTCTCATTTTATAATCATTTCCTCTGAGATTTTCATCTATCTTTACAGCCCAAATGAATTCTTATGAGTGCAAAAAAAATCAAGCAAGAAGGAATTCATCTTGCTGACTCACCTACTTCCTATATAAGGAGCTTGGTCTCTAATTCAATTCATCCTTGATGATGGATATAATCTGTTAAACTGATTTAAGAGCAGACAGTAAACTCCTATGACTGCCCCCAGTAGGTACAAACCTGTTTGATGTGTTGAACAAAACTGTCCTTACCCTCTACTTAGTGGGCATTTTTTGATAGATTGTACTTTGATGAGATTGTACTTGTTCCCACCCCTGCACAAATAACAATGATAATTCTTTATACTAGAATGATATAACACAATTTATAAAGAATTTCAAATCCATATTTTCTGTTTTATGAAATATCAATTATGCCCTTACTTCCAATTTCCCATTTATAGGTTGCTAAATTATGGGATTATGCTGATTACAGGCAAACTTTAAGGATGTGGAAGCTGAATGGTTAAACATTGTGTTTTGGTCAAACATGCTACCATAGCTAGCAAAACTACATCCATATCTTCATAATGCAAATAAGATATTGACATATTTCTCTGCTTCTCCTAATTACTTGAATGTTTCTGAGCAGAAGGTACATCCTGAATCCCACTAAAAGAAACTGGAGGGGCACCTGGGTGGCTCAGTGGGTTAAGCCTCTGCCTTCAGCTCCAGTCATGATCTCAGGGTCCCGGGATCGAGCCCCACATTGGGCTCCCTGCCCAGTGGGGAGCCTGCTTTCCCCCTTTCTCTGCCTGCCTCTCTGCCTAATTGTGAGCCCTCTCTCTGTCAAATAAATAAATATATATAAAAAAAACTGGAGTGGTTTGAATGGTAACCTCCCAAAGATACATACATATACATCCAAATACTTGGAACTTGTGAATGTTGCCTTATTTGGAAAAAAGGGTCTTTGCAGATATAATTAAAGATCTAAAGATGAGATCATCCTGCATTATCCAGATTGGCCCCACACGCAACAACAAGTGTCCTAATAAGAAAACAGAAGGGGTCACAAAGATATGGAGGAGAAGGTAATAATGTAAAGACAGAGGCAGGGATTGGAGAAAAGCTGTCAAAGCCAAGGGAGACCTGGAGCCACCAAAAGCTGGAAAAGTAAAGGAAGAAACTCCTCTAGAGCCTCCAAAGGGAGGGTGGCTCTACAGATGCCTTGATTTCAGACTTCTAACCCTCAAGAGCTGTGAGAGAACAAATTTGGTATTCTAAAACACCCACTTTGTGGTGATGTGTTATAACAACCATTGGACTCAAATACACTAACCAAGTGAAAATTTCAAGTACTTGTAGCCATTCCTCACATTAAAGTCTGGACATTGACTCTGTTCTTACTCAGTCAGTTTCCTCCTAAGACTAACCAGCTTTTATCACCACCGAGCAAGAGTAAACTTTTAGCCTTTCTAAAATTGTAATTCTACTTCAGAAGCCTTTTAAGAATTAATCAATATTTTTAAATTCAGGCAAAAAAAGAACTGAATTTTCTATATGAAACCACCACAAAGAAATTATTTATTTCAAAGTCCTCGATTAAACCTTGTTATTTTGGGGGTGCCTGGGTGGTTCAGTCGGGTAAGCGTCTGACTCTTGATTTCGGGTCAGGTCATGCCCACCCCCCACTCCCTCTCCTAAAAAAAAGTTTAAATTTTACTATTTTGGTTTATTGTGGAAAACGTAAAATGCTGCATCTATAAACCTCTAAAAAGAAACTTCTAAAATCATTGCATTAAATCTTACTGCAATATGGTTTTTGCTTGCTTCTGAAGTATTCTCCATTTTTATTGCTCTAATTCAGTTAGCTAGAATGTTTTATATTTAGAAACTCTGTATATGTGTGTGCGAGTGTATATGTGGCGGGGGGGTGGGGGGGCGGGTAGGTGTTTCAATAGACCACTAAGCTAGCTATTCAATGGTATGCTTCTGCTCTAGCTGGGCTTCACATATGATATTATTTACTGTATTCACTGTACATGAGGTAAAATAAAAGTGGAAAAATAAAAATCAGTTTTACTTAGCACTGCTAGCATAGATTTAAAAAACAAATAGCCAAATCTATCAGAGTTCACTAAATATTAAGCCTTTTATATTTATACCATAAAACACTTACTCCAAACAAAAACTCTTTTCATATAGCTTATAATTATAATCCAGATCATAGAGAACAGTTCTCATTACAGGAAGAATACGAATGTAAATTTGATCTGCATTAAAAAGGTCACAGTGTTATTTTACTTCAAAATCTACGCAAAACTTGTGACTATTTTTACTTTGAAAAGATGTAGGGGATTTCTTTGAACTCTTGTTAATTACTCCAGTCCTGCTTAGTTTTGACAGCCTGGAAGGGTAGAAAAGACCATTGTCTCTGATGTTAGAAGACTTGACCATTATCCCTGCTCTGACAGTGTGAACGTGAACGTAGACTCTCGAAACCCCTGATTGTTAATCTGAAAATACAAAGGTAAAAGCATCAGTGCCACCTACCTCAGACAGAGTCGTTACCAGCATCTTTACCGAAATTTCACTCATCCCTGGGTAAGACCATCACACCTCCCTGTAAAGTCGTTCCTATAGCTGCACAATGGGATTTCCTAGGAGGCTGGGACCACTCCCAAAGATCCCAACTTGACTGGTTTAGGGTTGGATGTGGATACTAAAACATTTTTAAAGTCCCCTAGATGATTTTGATGTACAACCAGAGTTTAGAACCACTGCAGTAATGCCTTTTTTCAGTCTACAGCCGCAGAATTCATCCTTATCTTGCTAATACTCTTAACCTAAGCAAACTCAGGTGGTCAATTACTCCCTGAAAATGGCAATAGCTGAAGTTTGCGTAAGGTACTGCTCCAAGATTCTATAATTACTGACTCATACAATCATCACAATGATAACAATGTCATCCTCATTTAATTGATGAGCACACTGGGCCCAGAGAAATTGAGTAAATGGCTCACAGTCAGCATGCAATACACTGAGCTCTGGCTTGAACCAGAGTAGTCACTAGGCAACACTGCAGCCCAGTAGAATGACTGCTCAATTTTACTCCTACCCAGGGGGTTATATGCCTAAGGAAAACACATATGGTTTGTTCCCAAACCTTCTTATACCTGTTGTTATAATTTCATAATTTACTTACCTATTATGTCAATACCACCCCCAAAAAACTGGATGAGTGCAAAAAAAAAAAAGAGTTGCTATTCTTATGAAAACTGAGATGATTGTTTTAGAAGGAAATTCACTAAAAAATTGCTATCAAATTTAAGTGTGGGTGAGCCAACTATAAATTATTTGTGAAAAATCATTAAATTCTAGGATTCTGTGCCCTGACTGGTTTCCAGGTATTTTTTTAATCTAATTTTGTGTTCCAATCCAAAGAAGCTGACACTAGAAGCCATAAGTAAAACATGGATATGGTTAAGCAAGAAAGAGGGGGGCAACTTTACTCAGCAGATCCATAATCAAAGAAAATCCCTTAGACCGGTATCAAAATATAAGCAAGTATTTATACATGTAAATATTTAAATTGAAATAGAACATTTCAGGCATGTACGTATAATTTTTTATAATTATCCAATCTAATCAATTTTAAATGACCAATCACTAATACCCATCACGTTGGCTAAAAGTCTAAAGAAATAGAATACTCTTTTTTGTTTGCTATGCTGACTATTTACAAGTCTATTTCCCTCACCTTATTATGAGTACCTTGAGGACAGGGACACCAACTGATTCATCATTTCATGTCCAGGCCTAAAACAGTGCCTGGCACGAATAGAAATGCAATTAATACAGAATTAAAAGAGATCATATGTATGAAAGCACTTCGAAGCTATGCAGTGCTGTGGTACTACCGGCTGTGAATGGGCACACGCATCAGTGTGTTATGGTTTCTCAAGGTAGACACTCAGGAATACAACCACTCCCGGGATTAATCAGAAATGTCAGGAGAACCTGTTGGATCAAAGAGTAGGTTCTAGAGTCAGACCTAGTTTTGAATCGTGGCTTCACAACTTTCTAGCTGGGTGACCATGGAAGATGGTAGATGCTTAGCACTGAGACTATCACTCAGAGTGATTTCAAGTATGTTATTCTAAGAAAGCCAAAAGGGTTACAGCCCCAGTCTTTCCTATCTGAAACTAAAATCTCCACAGAGATAGCGTCATAATGAACATTCCCACTTCATAATCTGGCATTTCTTTAACACTTTAAAAATCAGTACATTTTTACATCAATATGATTGGCAGTTTGGTTTTGTCTTGGCCCCACCACCTGGTGAGCTGGGCGGTGCAGATGTTATTAAATTCTACTGTGTCAATAAATCCCCCTGGTTGCTGAGCAATGAAGGGGCTTGCCTGGGCTCACACAACAGGCCAGCAGTGACACTGAACTAGGATCCTGAGTTCCTGACAATCAGTCTAGGGCTCTTCCCTTGAAAGTCGGTTTAAGTGAAGGTGGGTTGATTGGTGATCCAAGCTAGGAAGGTAAAGAGTGAGGGATATGTATGTGATTATAGTGATGTGATCTATTTTGTATGCACTGGCTTGTGGATTCTGAGGATCATTTAGATATGATGGGAATTAACTGAGCACCAACTACGTACCCAGCACTGTGCTGAGCAGTTTATGTTTATTGTCTCATTGAAGTTTTCTGTTGCTCAGACCAAAAAACACGAAGTTTCCTCAACTCCATTCTTTCTCTCCGACCCCACATCTCGTCTGTCAGAAAATCCTGTCACGCTACTATCAAAAATCTACCCAGAATAGGTGTGCTTTTAACCCTCTTCAATACTATATCTCATCATCTCTCACTCAATTATGGCAATCACTTCCCCACTGGCCTCCATCCTTCCATCTTTTCCCTAGCTCTATTCTCAAAACGGCAGCCAGGATGATCCTTTGAAAACCTGAATTACACTTTGTCACTACCCTCAAAACCCTGCTATGGCTCCCAATTTCACTCATAGTAAAAGCAAAAGTCTTAGCCTTTTGAGGCCTACATAATCTACCAAATTGCCTTCCATGCTTTTCCTGGTCTTTGCACTTGTTGTGCTCTCTCCTTGGAGTGTTCTTTTCCAAGAATCTGCATGGCCTTTCCCCTCACCTTCAGATCTCTGCTCATACTATCTAATCAGGGAAGCCTTCCCTGACCCCTCTAGTTAAAATGACTTTCTTCTCCCTACCCCAGTACTCTCTAACCTTTCATGCTTTTTTTTTTCTACAGCACTTATTCCATATGATATACTAAAATTTTCTCTTACATATTTTGTTTATTTTCTGAATTCCCTTACAAGAATATAGGCCCATGAGGGGCCTCCAGCACCTAAAACAGTGCCAGATACAGAACAGGTTCTCAATTAATACAAAAAAAGAGTTGTGCGCCATAATTATTCTCATTTTCCAGAAAACAAAATGTAGGGTCACAGAGTTGAAGTGATTCGGTTAGGGTCACTCATTTAGTAAGAGAGGAATCAGGAGTCGAATGCAGGCCTAATTCTGTAAAGATAGCATTCTGCGTGTGTGTGCCTCTCTCTCATTTTTCTTTCTCCATCTTTTGTATGATAAGTTGAATCTTTTTAGAAAAAGTTCTTTTTCATGAGACTCATCAGCTCAGAATGCACTAAAATTTGTGTTTTGAAATGATTCATTAAAAATTTATCCCAATGTTGTCATAGCCTAAAAAATACTCTTAAAATCTCTAGTAACAGTTGCACCAGCAGAAAGATTCTTCTCAAAATTAAAAAATCATCAAAACTTACTTGCAATCTTACATTTGCCAAGAACAATTGATGATTCCTTCAATTATATCAATTGAAAATAAACTTGTTAAGGGGTGCCTGGGTGACTCAGTAGGTTAAGCAGCCGACTCTGGATTCCAGTGCAGGTCATGATCTCAGGGTCCTAGGATTGAGCCCCATGTTGGACTCTGTGCTCAGTGGGGAGTCTGCTTGAGATTCTCTCTCTCCCTCTGCTCCTTCCCCCACTTGTACATGCAAGTGATCTCTCTCTCTCTAAAATAAGTAAATCTTTAAAAAAAGAAAAGGAAACTTGTTATAAGTATAAATTTGGATTATGTAATTAACAAGTTTGCAGAAATGTGAACCAGAAGTCTTGTGATATGCTGACAAGTATTATCATCATAATCATTTATTGTATTTATCAAATTATGACACCAAAATATTATTATTTGCAATTTGAAAGGTTATATTCTTACTCACATATCACTATTACTCCTAATATGTTTCACAAGTAATCTAATATTTTTAAAGGGAAAAACTTTATAGTTTTGTTCCTTCAATGTTACTTTTTCCTGCCCTTTGAACAAGGGGCTCTATATTTTCATTTTGTACTGGGTCTTTGAAAAGAAATACATGGAGATAATACCCTAAGGAGATAATTCCCCTTCTGAGTTTGATATGTAGCCTACCATGTTTTAGGACTGTACCATCCCCCGACCTCCTACCTGACTCTGCTGCCATATACACACAGCTAGTAAAGTGAACTTGCCCTTGCCTTTTAATCATTTAATTAAGGCCCAACATTAGCCAGGGACTGGTCACCTGATTAATGTTGAAATGCTCCAAATTGATAGTAAACCTATTCTCTATCCCAGATAATACATGAGTTTTAACAGAGGCCTCCACTGATAAGTCTCAAGGAACTTGGTGCTTTGGATCTCTAGTTCCTGGCACCGGTCCTAATACAGAGTTGATGCTTGATAAATGTCTGCTGAACTAAATGTATAAAAGGAGGCTTTGGAGCTCCCTAGCCAACTGTTAGTGGTACTATTCTTAGTCAAGGGTACTTTTCTTGGTGCTCCTTTGCCGGTCCCTCTCTGATGATGATATGTAAATCAAAGTAAATAACTTATTATTGTCTATGAGGGCAGGGACTGCCTGTCTCATTTCCTATTATCCCTTCACCCTAAAACAGTACCTGGCACTCAACTAATAATTGGTACATGATAAATGAGTAAATTGAGTGCATGTAGATCACTGCTCTACTCTGGTCCCAAAGTATAATTGAAGTCTACCTTGGGCTTTCCTGTGTGACTGGAGCCTAGTGAAAGAGGTAACTTGCTCTCCTGCCCAGGAACACTGTATCACAAATAAGGGATGGCCTTCATTTTTAAAGCACCAAGATGTCCCTGAATTCCAAAGCTAGAGGCCCCAAAGAGTGCGCAGAATAAAAAAGTTGACTCTACTGTCAGCTCCTAATGCCTTCCTTCTTCTTTTATTTCCCAACAAGACTCCCTTATTAAAATGCCAGTCTACAGTTAAACAAGAATCCATTTTGTAGGTGGAGCGGGGTGACATTAACCAAAAGTTTTACTACATGCGATGGAAATATAAAAATTAAATTGACATAAAATATAAATACACAACACAAATGGGGATAAACAATATTTATGGGGCACCTGGATGGCCCAGTCAGTATCTGCCTTTACCTCAGGTCATGATACCAGGGTCCTGGGATTAAGCCCCACATCAGGCTCCCTGCTCACACCTCCTACTCTCTCTCTTTGAAATAAATAAATAAAATCTTTTTTTAAAAAAGGCAATATTTCCAAAGTACGTGTTTTCAGTTCTAAGAATGTCAATAAGTGAATCAGTTTGACTGTCTCAAATCACCTGACAAAATTTTACCTTCCTAATCTATGCAATGAGCCTCTTTCCCTCCTAGCACCATGCCTATCTCTCAGGTTTTCTGCATCATATTGTCCCTCAACCTGAGACCCACGCCCCAACTTCCACCACCAAAGACTTGTCAAATCCTCAGGTGCTTCCCAGTCCTTTCTAGAGCTAGAGATAAGTTAGATTATTGGGTGCAAAAGAGGATTACTTTACAAATCTTTGCTGGATTGGGTGTTTGCCCTAGTTTTAAACTCCATTCTATCACTCAAAAAATTTCACTAAAGAACATTAGCTTTTTGCAAAATTCCATAATAGCACTTTAAACATATAGCACTTGAAGTACAAATGGGTCAGTACATACACACAAGTGCTGGGGGTGTCAGAAATAAAATGATTCAGATCAAGGTACACAATGAGTACTAAGGTAAGATGAAATAAGTCCATGTTATGAATGACTTCTGATACCTGTAGAGATAAATGTATGTCTGTGATATGCCATGGTTCATACTTCACTGCATCTCCCATAGAACTCTGCACCTAGCATTTGCTTTCCAACAATGGAGTGCTCCATAAAGGTCTAATAAGTGATTGACTTGTTGTTAGTCCTTCAACAGAGGGAAAAAAATCACATTCTAGAATGGTTTGTATTTAAGATCCAAATCAGACAGCTAGATTATTTTTCTTCAAAAATAGCAATCATTTACCATATTATAAATAAATATAGAATGCAATGTCTTCAAGGAAATATTTTTGGATGTAGGGGTACAAAGTCAAAAGGAATACATTGAAAGAATACCCAAGGTGGGAGCTAAGATGGTGGTGTGGCAGGGGGACCCTAGGCTTGCCTCATCCCTTGAACACAGCTAGGTAACTATCAAATCATTTTGAATACCCAAGAAATTGAACTGAGGACTGAAAGAACAAACTGCAAAACTAGAGGAAGAGAAGATGCCACATCAAAGAAGGTAGAAGTGCAGACACATGGTTTCAGAGAGAAATGGATCGATTGTGCTGCCTGTGGAGAGGAGGGAACTCCAGTCTCAGAGAAAGGCAACAAACAGAGGAGCACATGGAGGAATCACAAAGGGATCACACTTCCCCCAAAGCCACTGGTGGGGAAAACAAGAGGGGCTTAATTTTGTGAGTTCTTGCAACCAGTGGGACTTGAAGACTGGAGGGGTATATAGATAGATAGATAGATAGATAGATACACACACACATACATACATATATGCACATACATATATGTACACATATATACATATATGTATACATATACATACATATACATGTGTACATATACATGCATATATGTATATATATATTTGTTTTAACATATAATGTATTATTTATTTCAGGGGTATAGGTCTGTGAATCATCGGTCTTACACAATTCACAGCACTCACCATAGCATATACCCTCCCCAATGTCCATCACCCAGCCATCCTATCCCTCCCCTCCCCACCTCCACTCCAGCAACCCTCAGGCTGTTTCCTGATATTAAGAGTCTGTTACGGTTTGTCTCCCTCCTTGGTCCCATCTTGTTTCATTTCTCCTTCCCTTCTCCCCATGACTCCATGTCCTACCTCTTAAATTCCTCAATCAGAGAGATCATGATATAGTTGTCTTTCTTTGATTGATTTGTTTCACTTAACATAATATCATCTAGTTCCATCCACGTCTTGCAAATGGCAAGATTTCATTTTTTTAAAGATTTTATTTATTTATTTGACACAGAAAGAGGATCACAAGTAGGCAGAGAGGCAGGAAGAGAGAGAGGGGGAAGCAGGCTCCCCGCTGAACAGAGAGCCCAATGTGGGGCTTGATCACAGGACCCTGAGATCATGACCTGAGCCAAAGGCAGAGCTTAACCCACTGAGCCACACAGGTGCCCCAAGATTTCATTTTTTGATGGCTGTATAATATTTATAATACATATAGTATATATATATATACAACTTCTGGACATCTAGGCTCTTTCCATAGTTTGGCTATTGTGGAATGTGCTGCTATAAACATTTGGGTGCACGTGCCCCTTAGGATCACTACATTTACATCTTTAGGGTAGACACCCAGTAGTGCGATTGCTGGGTCATAGAGTAGCTCTATTTTCAACCTTTTGAGGAACCTCCATACTGTTTCCCAGAGTGGCTACACCAGCTTGCATTCCTACCAACAATGTAGGAGGGTCCCCCTTTCTCTGCATCCTCCCCAACACCTGTAGTTTGCTGACTTGTTAATTTTAGCCATTCTGACTGGTGTGAGGTGGTATCTCATTGTGGTTTTGATTTGTATCTCTCTGATGCTGAGTGATGTCAGCATTTTTTCATGTGTCTGTTAGACATTTGGATGTCTTCTTTGCAGAAATGTCTGTTCATGTCTTCTGCCCATTTCTTGACTGGATTATTTGTTCTTTGGGTGTTGAGTTTGACAAGTTCTTTTTTTTAAGATTTTATTTACTTATTTGACAGACAGAGATCACAAGTAGGCAGAGAGGCAGGCAGAGAGAGAGGAGGAAGCAGGCTTTCTGCGGAGCAAAGAATCCGACACAGGGCTCAATCCCAGGACCCTGGGATCATGACCTAAGCTGAAGGCAGAGGCTTTAACCCACTGAGCCACCCAGGCACCCCTGATAAGTTCTTTATAAATTTTGGATACTAGCCCTTTATCTGATATGTCATTTGCAAAGAGCCTCTTCCATTCTGTTGGTTGTCTTTTGGTTTTGTTAACTTTTTCCTTTGCTGTGCAAACATTTTTCATCTTGATGAAGTCCCAATAGTTCATTTTTGCCCTTGCTTCCCTTGCCTTTGGCAATGTTTCTAGGGAAAAGTTGCTGTGGCTGAGGTCAAAGAGGTTGCTGCCTGTGTTCTCCTCAAGGATTTTGATAGATTCCTGTCTCACACTGAGGTCTTGTATCCATTTTGAGTCTACTTTTGTGTGTGCTGTAAGGAATGGTCCAGTTTCATTTTTCTGCATGTGGCTGTCCAATTTTCCCAACACCATTTGTTGAAGAAGCTGTCTTTTTCCATTGGACATTCTTTCCTGCTTTGTCGAAGATTAGTTGGCCATAGAGATGAGGGTCCATTTCTGGGCTCTCTATTCCATTGCATTGATCTATGTGTCTGGTTTTGTGCCAGTACCATACTGTTTTGATGATTACAGCTTTGTAATAGAGCTTGAAGTCTGGAATTGTGATGCCACCAACTTTGGTTTTCTTTTTCAAGACTCCTCTGGCTATTCGAGGTCTTTTCTGGTTCCATATACATTTTACGATTATTTTTTCCATTTCTTTGAAAAAAGTGGATGGTATATATAAAAGAATATGATCAGGCTGGTGAATAGAACAGAGCCACACACTAGATTATGGGTGTATTTTGGTCTGTTAGAAGAAACTGCCTCCCAAAATTTTAAAGAAAGAAAAACTTATATGTATACAAAAGTAAGGGTAAACACAATGGAGGGTTGGAATATGGCTATAAAGATGAAAATTTAAAAAGATTTTTAAAAAGGAATTGATAAGATAAGAATTGGTTGAAAAAAAGGGGGAAAAATGGAGAGAATGTAATGTGATTAGGCTAGAGACTAGAACAAGGCCATATGCTAGATTTGGGGTATATTTTGATCTGTTAGAAGAAACTCCATTCCAAAATTTGAAAGAAAGAAAAACTTATATGTATACAAAAAATAAGGTTAAATGCAATGAAGGGATAGAATATGACTATAACAATGAAAATTTTAAAAGATTTTAAAAACCGTATTGATAAGATTAAATAGTTAAAAAGGTTAAAATAGGGAAGAAGAAAAATTTTAAAAAGAATAAAAAAATAAAATCTTAAAAACTAACTTTGAAAGACTAAAGAATCATGGGAAAAACCCATGAATTCTATGTGCTATATTCCCATATCTCAGAAGTTTTGCAGTTTTCATTGATCGGTGAACTTGGTCTTGGCTGGATGTTCTTGCTAATCTTCTGGGGGAGGGGCCTGTTGCTGTGAGTCTCAAATGTCTTTGCCTGAGGTAGAATTGCACCTCCCTTGCCAGGGGCCAGGCTAAGTAATCTGTTTGGGTTCGCTCTTGGAAGCTTTTGTTCCCTGAACGCTTTCCGCTTTCCGTAGAGTGCTGGAGGACGGGAATGAAGATGGCAGCCGCCCAGTCTCCGGCTCAGAGGGGCTGAGAGCTTGGGGCCCCACTCCTCAGTGCGCCCTCCAAGAAAAGCCCTCAATCCCTCCCATCTCCCTGGTTTCTGGCTGCACTCCGAGCTCACCCAGCCTATGACTGAGCATCTCTGTCTGTGGTGCAAGGCCCCATTTGGAGTCTTAAAACCCAGCAGATTCATGCCATGTGCTCCCACGCTGCTCCTCCCAAAGGAGGAAGGTGAGTTTCCCTGGCTCTGCCACTTGTGGGGTCCCTGCCCAAAGAGCAGTGGTCCAGCTGTGACTTGGATCACAGTTTAACGTAACCCCAAGCTGAGAGCCCATTGCTCGGCTTCGTCTCTGTAGCCAGCTTCCCCACTCCAATACCTGGCAGCTCTGCCACACTCAGACACCCCTGGTATTTCTGTGACCCCATTGGTCCTGAGACCACACTCTCCCTGTGAGGTCTCTACCCCCCACTTAGCCACTGGAGCGACACCTCTCAGTGGAGCAGACTTCTAAAAATTATGATTTTGTGCTCTGGTTCTCTTTCCCTTGCCAGGAGTCACCCCCTCCCCCTGCAGTCTAGCTTCCTGTGATCACCTCGGATTCACTTCTCCACACGTCCTACCTTCCAGATAGTAGTCATTTTTCTCTGCCTAGAATTCTTGCTCTTCTTCTCTTCTATCTCCTGTTGAGTTTGTAGGTGTTTGGAATGGTTTGATAACTATCTAGTGAATTCCTGCAACCCAATGAAATTTAGGTCTCCTACTCCTCCACCATCTTGCTCCTCCCCCTCCCAGGTTTTTTAAGATTTTATTTATGTGTCAGAGAGAGAGAGCACAAGTTGTGGGAGCAGCAGGGAAAGGAAGAAGCAGTCTGCTTGCTGAGCAGGGAGCCTGATGTGGGACTCAATCCAGGACCCTGGGATCATGACCTGAGCAGAAAGCAGACAATTAACTGACTGAGTCACCCAGACATCCAAAGACTGGAGTTTTAAAGGTTGGCAGGCTTGGCTGAGATAGAGCCTTACGAGTGCTGCCCTACTCCTGGAGAGAAGCTGGGCAAGCAACCTGCAGGGAGGATGGCACAATCTGAAGAATGCCTGAGGCTCATAATGGAGAGATTGTTTGCCCTTCTTGGAGCACATTTGTGAAAAGTGGCATTCACAGAGATGCTTCTCCAGGGACCAAAAGCCAGCATGTGGCCTTCCCCTCCCCAACCCCTCAGCATAGGCACAGATCCACCAGCTGAGGGTGGCTCTCCCAGACACTGGCTGCCTATCTTGCTTGCTACAGGTCTGACCCCACTGGGCTCTGGCACAACTGCCCTTCTCAGTCAAACCTGTATCTGTCTCAGTGTGGCAGACCCTCCCCTAGAAGACCAGTGCAGGCCCCTACCACACCACATCCCTAAACTTTGGAGTTTTCAAAGTGAGCAAGTTTGACTGGTATACAGCCCAAAGTGCTCTGCTCCCAGGCAGGCAAGGAACCTGGAGACAGGATGAAAACACCAATCTGAAAAATGCCAGGGACATACAGGGGGAGCTAATTCACTCTTTTGGGTGGGATTGCCTGAAAACAGCAAGCACAGAGACCCCCTCTCCCAGGACAAAGGAGCTTATAGCACCATTTCCCTCTCCAACCCTTCAGCATAAACATGGAATCAACTTCAATAAACAGCACAGTGCCAACACTGGTTGCTTAACCTGCTTACATCAACTCCCACCCCATGCGCTCTGCTGATATTGCCCTTCTTGTGCAAGTGTGCCCAAGTCCCAACACAGTGAACCCCTTCCCAAAAGACCATTAGGAACCCCACAAATGGGGCGCCTGGGTGGCTCAGTGGGTTGGGCCTCTTCCTTTGGCTCAGGTCATGATCTTGGGGTACAATTGTAAATATTTCTGCACCAAACATGGGAGGACCCAAACATATAAAACAATTAGTAACAAACATAAAGGAACTCATTGATAATAATACAGTAATAGTGGGGAACTTTAACACCCTACTTACATCAATGGACAGATTGTCTAAGCAGAAAATCAACAAGGAAACAATGGCTTTGAATGACACACTGGACCAAATGGACTTAACAGATATATTCACAACATTTCATCCTTAAACAGTGGAATACATAGTCTTCTCCAGTGTACTTGGGACATTCTCCAGAATAGATGACACACTGGATCACAAAAAGAGTGACATCATACCATGTATAATTTCAAACCAAATACTATGAAACTTGAAATCAACCACAAGAAAAAATTTGGAAAGACCACACATACATGGAGGTTAAAGAACATGCTGCTTAAGAATGAACCAGATAATCAAAGAAGAAATTTTTAAAAATACATGGAAACAAAGGAAAATGAAAACACAATAGTCCAAAACCTTTGGGATTCAGTAAAAGCAGTTTTAAGAGGGAGTTATATAACAATACAGGCCTACCTCAAGAAGCAAGCAAAATTTCAAATATGGAACTTCACCTTACATCTAAAGGAGCTAGAAAAAGAACAATAAATGAGGCCTAAAACCAGCTGAAGGGAAATAATAAAGATTAGAGCATATGTAAATTATATAGAAAGTAAAATAACAATAGAACAGATCAATGAAACCAGGAGCTAATTCTTTAAAAAATTAATAAAATTGATAAACCACTAGCCAGATTTATCAAAAAGAAAGAGAAAGGATCCAAATAAATAAAATCACAAATGAGAATGGAGAAATACCAACCAACACCACAAAAATACAATTACAAGAGAATATTATGAAAAATTACATGCCAAAAAATTGGACAATCTAGGAGAAATGGATAAATTCCTAGAAACATATAAACTACCAATGCTGAAACAGGAAGAAGCAGAAAACTTGAACAGACCAATAAACAGCAAAGAAGTTGAATCACTAATCAAACATCTCCCAACAAATGAAGTTCACATGGCTTCCCAGGGGAATTCTACCAAACATTTAAAGAAGAGTTAATACCTATTCTTCTCAAACTATTCCAAAAACTAGAAATGGAAGGAAAACTCCCAAATTCATTCTGAAGCCAGCATCACCCTAATACCAAAACCAAAGACTCACTGAAAAAGAGAACTACAGGCCAATATCCCTGATGAACGTGGTTGAAAAAATTCTCAATAAATACTAGTAAATCAAATCCAGCAGTATGTGAAAAGAATCATTCACCACAATCAAGTGGGATATATTCCTGGATTGTAAGGGTGGTTCAATATTCACAAACCAATCAATGTGATACATTGCATTAATAAAAGAAAGGATAAAAACCATATGATCTTCTCAATAGATGCAGAAAAAGCATTTGATAAAGTACAATATCCATGCATGATAAAACCCTCAACAAAGTGGGGCTAAAAGGAATATACCTCAACATAATAAAGGCCATATACAAAAACCCCACAGATAATAACATGCTCAATGGGGAAAAACTGAGAACTTTTCCTCTACACTCAGGAACAAGACAGGGAAGTCCACTCTCACCAGTTATTTAACATAGTACTGGAAGTCCTAGCATCAGCGAACAGACAACAAAAAGAAATAAAAAGCATCCGGTCGGCAAGGAACAAGTCAAACTTTCACTACTTACAGATGACATGGCATGATACTCTATATAGAAAACCCAAAAGACTCCACCAAAAAATTGCTAGAATTCATATACAAATTCAGTGAATTTGTAGGAGACAAAATCAATGTACAGAAATCTGTTGCATTTTTATACACCACTAATGAAGCAGTAGAAAGAGAAATCGGGGAATTGATCCCATTTACAACCACGCCAAAAACCATAAGATGCCAGGAATAAAACTAATAAACCTGTTCTCTGAAAAATATAAAACACTGATGAAAGAAATTGAAGGTGACACAAAGAAATTGAAAAACATTCTATGCTCAAAAATTGGAAGAACAAATATTGTTAAAATGTCTATAGGACCCAACGCAAACTACAAATTTAATGCAATCCCTATCAACATGCCACCAGCATTTTTCATAGAGCTAGAAGAAACAATTCTAAAATTTATAGGAACCACAAAAGACCCTGTATACCCAAAGCAATCTTGAAAAAGAAAAGTTAGAAGCATCACAATTCAGGCTTTCAAGCTGTAGTGATCGAGACATTTTGGTACTGGCACAAAAACAGACACATCAATTAATGGAACAGAATAGAAAACCCAGAAATGAACCTACAACTATGGTCAACTAATATTTGACAAAGTGGGAAAGATTATCCAATGGGAAAAAGACAATCTCCTCAATAAATGGTGTTGGGAAAACTGGACAGCAACATGCAAAAGAATGAAATTAGACCACTTTCTTACTCCATACAAAAAAATAAATTCAAAATGGATGAAAGACCTAAATGTGAGACAGGAAACCATCAAAATCATAGAGGAAATCACAGGCAGTAACCTTTTTGATGTGGGCCTTAGCAACTTCTTACTAGATATGTCTCCTGAGGCAAGGGAAACAAAGCAAAAATGAACTATTGGGACTTCATCAAGATAAAAATCTTTTGCACAGCAAAGGAAACAATCAACAAAACTAAAAGGCAACCTATGGAATGGGAGAGAATATTTGCAAATGGCACATATGATAAAGGGTTAGTATCCAAAATATATAGAGAACTTATACAACTCAAAACAGCCAAAACAATCCAGATAAAAAATGGGCAGAAGACATGAATAGACAATTTTCCAAAGAAGACATCCAGATGGCTAATAGATTCATGAAAAGGTGCTCAATATCACTCATTATCAGGGAAATACAAATGAAAAAGACATGGAAAGATCACCTCACCCCAGTCAGAATGGCCAAAATTAACAACACAGGAAACAACACCTGTTGGCAAGGATGCAGAGAAAGGGGAACCTCTTGCACATTTGGTGGGAATGCAAACTGGTGCAGTCACTCTGGAAAACAGTGTGGATGGTCCTCAAGAAGCTAAAAATGGAACTACCCAGCAATCCAGCAATTGCTCTACTAAGTATTTACCCAAAGGATAAAAAAATAGTGATTCGAGGGGATCCATGCACCGCAATGTTTATCACAGCATTATCAACAATAGCCAAGTTATGGCAAGAGCCCAAACAGCCATTGACTGATGAGTGGATAAAGAAGTTGTGGTGGGGGGAGACAAGATGGTGGGGAACTAGGAGGAGGCGCCGTTTCAACCTGTCCCCTAAAGCGAGCGGATGACCCACCAAGGAACTCCGCTCACCCATGAGAGCAGCCTGAGATCAGGATTCTACACGTCAGGATCTCTATGGGGGCAGAAGACGCCGGTGGGCAGGTAAAGCGGAGCGGGAACGCGGGACTGGGATCGGGAGGGAAACAAGAGGGGGAGGAGCCACCAGAGGAGACGCATTGGGAGGTGACACCCCAGTCCGAGAGCGCCCTGCGCCTGGGGACCAGCACTAACTTGAAGACGGATAGAAAGCACTCAGAAAGAGCAAAGATCACGGGGGAGATTGTGGGAATTGGAACTGTTAGGGACAGGGGCTTAAGTCCCCCAAGGAGGGCAGACACGGCTGGCGCTGAGCCAGAGAGAGTGCAGCGGAGAAACCAGGTCCTGGTCGCTGAGCTGCGAGACCTCCTAAGGGCGCTGGGCATGTGGCAGGGGCTGGGACCCTCCCGGAGCAGAAACAGACTTTTGCAGTCCCCATGTGTGTGCCCCGCCGCGCTAGCAGAGCCTGAGACTCGCTCCACCCCCTCCCCTGAGAGAGGGGCGCGGGCACCAGCGGGGGCTCTAGGACACAGAAAGTCTCATCGCTCCCAGCTCGGGCCGGCGGGAAAATCTCTGTGTGCCTTCCCTGCTTGGAACCTCTCTGGCGGTCTGGAGCTGCCCAGACAGCTGCCGCTTGTGGTTTTGAGTACAAGCAGGACACACAGGTGTCCCCAGAGATCGTGGCTGGGAACCTGCTCTGCAGCACCCAGAGGGGAACGGACTGGGGCTTCTCTCTGGGAGGGAGGTCTGGGTGCAGTTTGCTTTCCTCTAAACCTCCAAGAACCATCGGGAGCTGCCAAGCGGAGAGAAAACAAATAAACAGATATAAAAACCTCCAGAGAACAAAAGCCTGAAGGCCCAGTTCAGAGCCCACCCCCTGGAGGGGGGCGGGAGGACTTAACTCAGGAAACACCGCCTGAAAACCCACGCGGCAGGCCCCTCCCCCAGAAAGCCAACCCACCGAGAAGACAACAATCACTACTACTTCATAGATACGTTTAATTTTTAATTCATTCCCACTATTCCGGTTCATTTTTTAATTTTTTTAAATCTTTTTTATTTTTTATATAGATTTTTTAGCCTATTTACCATTACAGTGAGATGTCCAGTACATCAAATTCCATAATAACCTTCGAACCTGAACTTTTTGATACATATACCCGTGTTTTTCTTTTGCTTTTCTATTTTTTTTATTTCACTTTAGTTTAGTTTAGATCATTCTTTTCTTTACTTTGATTTGCTAATATTCATATATAGTTAAAATGCAAGGTAATCCCCTTTCCCCAATCAATGCTACCCCCATAGGTAAACCAATTTTTAATCCCCTGTTATCTTAGGAAAGTTGTATCCTTTAAAAAAGATGTCAAGATACATCCAGAAAGAAGCAAAATAACCTTCCTCGCCCACACTGAGAATTTACAACCACTCTCCCATCCTTTTCTCCTACCAGTATTTTTGTATACTTGTGTTTGTCCTGGTAGTCTATAAATCTTATACTTCGGGTTCTTTTTGACGAGGTTCAATTTTTTTGTTTGTCTGTTTGTTTCTTTGTTTTGCTTCTACATATATATGTACATATTTTTTTTCTTCTCTTGTCATATGCTTTTATCAGTCTTTTTAGTTTGTCTGTATTTGTATACTTCACAAACCTTACCTTGGGGCCCATTTGGGCTGAGCCTTCTCTTTTATCCTTCTTTCTTTTTCCTGTCTCTCTCTCTCTCTCTCCCTCTCTCTTTCCCTCTTTTTCTGCTTTCTCTCTTTCTCTTTTTCTTTCATTTGGGTGGGGACTCTTGATTGCTCAGAAGCATTCCAGGTGCACCTTCACTGCACCAAGGTCGATACATCCAGCTACAACCATTCAGCCAACTCTCACCAAAATGACTAGGAGGAGGAATGCCCAACAGAAGAAAAATTCAGAGGATGGGCCCTCTGCAACAGAACTAATGGCTACCGACTTAGACATTATGTCGGAAAGGGAATTAAGGCTAACAATTGTCCAGGCAATAGCGAGGTTGGAGAAAGCCATGGATGACCAAATGGAATTGATTAGGGCAGAACTGAGAGCCACCAGGGATGATGTTCACAATTTTAGGGCAGAACTGAAAGCCACCAGGGATGAAGTTCACAAGGCCCTCAATGAGTTCCAATCTAATCTAAATTCTCTAAAAGCTAGGGTAACTGAAACAGAAGATAGAATTAGTGATCTGGAGGACAAAGAGATAGAGAGAAAGGATCAGGAGGAAGCCTGGAACAAACAGCTTAGAAGCCATGAAACCAGAATCAGGGAAATAAATGATGCCATGAAGTGTTCCAACGTCAGAATTATTGGAATACCTGAAGGGGAAGAGAAAGAAAGAAGTCTAGAAGATATTGTTGAACACGTTCTTCATGAAAATTTTCCAAATATCGCAAATGGAAACAGCGTTCATGTACTAGAGGCAGAACGGTCCCCTCCCCCAAGATTTTAGATTCTCAAAACACCTCGAGACACCTGATAGTAAGAATGAGGAATTATAATTCTAGAGAAACTCTCTTGAAGGCAGCTAGGACAACGAAGCTCCTTACGTACAGAGGAAAGCCCATCAGAATAATGTCAGACCTGTCCACAGCAACCTGGCAAGCCAGAAAGGGCTGGCAAGATATATTCAGGGCACTAAATGAGAAGAACATGCAGCCAAGAATACTTTATCCAGCAAGACTGACATTCAAAATGGATGGAGATATAAAGAGTTTCCAAGACCGCCATACCTTA